>JACEEZ010018407.1:10000-22500 GCA_016584305.1 Chionoecetes opilio | reverse complement strand
AAATAAATAAATAAATGATAATACAAATTAAAAAAAAGGGGAGAAGAAAAGAGAAGAAAGCAGGGGCATAGGGGAAGGCAGGGAAAGGAGAGGGGAAAAGGGAAATGATTAGTTAAAGAAGAGTAAGGGGTGGAGAAGAGAAGGAGGAGAGGGATGGATTTAAAAGGCAGACACGAGAGTTAGTGTTAATTGCATATATGACAAATTAGAAAACGTTATAAATCTAAATGGCAAAGGTATATGAGCTTTTTGTTAACTCTTTTTTTTATTCCCCTTGGCCAGTCTTGTGGGATGTAAAAAAAAAGAAAATATGGACGTTGCTCGGGTGCCAAAAAAAGAACACGTCAATAGTAAGCTGAAGAAAGAAAGCACCAAGGCATACTATTGGTCCTTGAAAGCTTGGGATATTGTGGTAATGTACATGCACGTATACATACACACCAGCGGACGTGATGGAGGGACAAGGAGAGGAAGGAAAGGATGACGGGAAGGGAAGGGAAAGGGCCGGGAAGGATGCCTGAAATGACACACAGCGTTGTTGAAACGTGCATGGGAATACATACGTTTGTGTGTATTTACCTAGTATTTGTATTTTTATTTAGTATTTGTATTTAGCTAGTTGTATTTTAAAGGGCCTTCTAGTATTTGTATTTAGCTAGTTGTATTTTAAAGGGCCTTCTAGTATTTGTATTTAGCTAGTTGTATTTTAAAGGGCCTGCTAGTATTTGTATTTAGCTAGTTGTATTTTAAAGGGCCTGCTAGTATTTGTATTTAGCTAGTTGTATTTCAAAGGGCCTGCTAGTATTTGTATTTAGCTAGTTGTATTTTAAAGGGCCTTCTAGTATTTGTATTTAGCTAGTTGTATTTTAAAGGGCCTTCTAGTATTTGTATTTAGCTAGTTGTATTTTAAAGGGCCTTCTAGTATTTGTATTTAGCTAGTTGTATTTTAAAGGGCCTTCTAGTATTTGTATTTAGCTAGTTGTATTTTAAAGGGCCTTCTAGTATTTGTATTTAGCTAGTTGTATTTTAAAGGGCCTTCTAGTATTTGTATTTAGCTATAATAGTCGTATTTTAACCCCTTGAGACCCACAACGTAATTTCCATTATAATTTCGGTACCATTAGACGATTTTTAGTGACTATAAGCAATGTTTTTTTTTTATAGATATGACCTGTTTAGTATCCTTGTCCACTAGCTAATTTGGTATATTTAGTTATTTTTCGAAATTTTATGGCTAACAACAGACGATTTTATATAGCCAAGGAAATATCTGGGCGTGAAGGGGTTAAAGGGCCTTCTAGTATTTGTATTTAGCTAGTTGTATTTAGCTAGTTGTATTTAGCTAGTTGTATTTAGCTAGTTGTATTTAGCTAGTTGTATTTAGCTAGTTGTATTTAGCTAGTTGTATTTAGCTAGTTGTATTTAGCTAGTTGTATTTAGCTAGTTGTATTTAGCTAGTTGTATTTAGCTAGTTGTATTTAGCTAGTTGTATTTAGCTAGTTGTATTTAGCTAGTTGTATTTAGCTAGTTGTATTTAGCTAGTTGTATTTAGCTAGTTGTATTTAGCTAGTTGTATTTAGCTAGTTGTATTTAGCTAGTTGTATTTAGCTAGTTGTATTTAGCTAGTTGTATTTTAAAGGGCCTGAGCTATACTCGTGTGGTCCCGTCTCCATATCTACATTTTATTATTCATCCTTAGTGTGTGTATGTGTGTGTGCGTGTCTTTTTTTTTCTCTCTCTCTCTCTCTCTCTCTCTCTCTCTCTCTCTCTTCTTCCTCTCTCTCTCTCTCTCTCTCTCTCTCTCTCTCTCTTCTCTCTCTCTCTCTCTCTCTCTCTCTCTCTCTCTCTCTCTCTCTCTCTCTCTCTCTCTCTCTCTCTCTCTCTCTCTCTCTCTCTCTTTCACCTGGTGTTTTTCAGATTGACCTCATGCTCTTCTTCCTGTCCATTAATTCCCTCCCTTCCTCTATCCCTCCTTCCTCCTGCACCTCCTCCTTCTTCTCCTCCTCCTCCTCCTCCTTCCTCCTTCTCCTTCCTTCCTCCTGTCGTCCACGTGCGAGCAGAGGAAACACCTGTAATTTGTGGTGGAGGAAGGAAGAGTACACGAGAGAGAGACGATGAGTGAGAGGGAGAGGGAGAGAGTAGCAGACGAGAGAGAGAGAAGAAGAGAGAGAGAGAGAGATAGGAGAGAGAGAGAGAAGAGAGAGAGAGGAGAGAGAGAGAGAGAGAGAGAGAGAGAGAGAGAGAGAAGAGAGAGGAGAGAGGAGGAGAGAAGAGAGAGAGAGAGAGAGAGAGTAAATCGACACAAAGTACTATTGAGTGTAGGTATGTATGCATGTCTGTGTAGTTATAGACAAGCCTTCTGTGTGTGTGCGTGTGTGTGTGTTGTGTGTGTGTGTGTGTGTGTGTGTGTGCGCACGTGCCCGCGGCTCACCTGTCTTCCCGGTGCGAAAATAATTGCCTGAAGCTACACTTGTTTCCTCCTCCTCCTCCCCTCCTCCTCCTCCCCCCTCCTCTTCTCCCCTCCCCTCCTCCTCTCCTCCTCCTCCTCCTCCTTGTCTTTGTGTTCTTTCTTTCTCATCTTTTCTCCTTCTCCTCTAATATTTTCTTATCATTTTAATCTTTTTTTTGTTTTGTTTTTGTTTTGTTCCCTTTCTAACAAAAATTAAGGGTCACCTGAAGATCCGTCACTCCAGAATGTCCACCTGAAGATCCGTCACTCCAGGATTTCCCACCTGAAGAACCGTCACCCCAGCCCACAGTGAATGTAATTTATAAAATCATGATAACAAATAACAAACAACTTTGTTTTTATGCATCTTGGAGAAAGCATCTTTGAAATTCGAAAAGAACGGGCAAAAAAAAAAATTCCAATCTATAACTTAGTGGATTGTTTTACTTTAGGCGTCTTTTGTTGGAATTTCCCCAGAAAACCATCCTTCGATCTGGAAATATTTGTCAAATTCATCCATTTAAAAGATCACACTAATTTCACGTTTAAAACTGTTTGTTAAAGCCACCGAATAACCTTAGTGGAATCATCCAAAAGACAGGGAACCTAGGTTTTGGAGGTTTGGCGTGCCAGGGTTACTGATCCTAATGGGGACTAATTAATTTGCAGTCAATTATTTTTAATAGTCCCTCCCTCCTGACCGGAAAGGGTCCTGACTCCTCTCTTTTACCATTTGACCTGACCATTTTGGAAAGTAAGCAGTTCAAGTCTTTACCCACCTGAAGATCCTACCAAAGGTATCCCACTGAAATCCGTCACCCCAGGATATCCACTGAAATCCGTCACCCCAGGGTATCCACTGAAAATCGTCACCCCAGGAATCCCCTGAAATCCGTACCCTGCCAAACTCTGGGGACGGATCTTCAGGTGATCCAAAATGGAAAATTACTACTTATTATAAAGTTTAAGTTAAACAAAACAATAATCTAACTATATTAATAAAAAAAAAATAGGCAGGAGGAGGTGAGGGGGGGGGGGGGGGGAGGGGAGGAAAAAAGGGGGGAAAAAAAAGAAAAAGGGAAAAAGAAAAAATTTCCCCGTTTAAAGCCCCTGTACTTTGGTTTCCTTAAAACGGATGTTTGGGGGTTTTCCCCCTCTTTTTCTTCTCTTCTTCTCTCTTCTCTCTTCTCTCTCTTCTCTCTCTCTCTTCTCCCCTCTTCTGAAAAGCGGAGACAAACACTCGCATCAAAACCATTTAATTTTATGTACAGTTTTCCCGGGCGGTAGGTGGGGGTGGTTGTGTGTGTTGGTGTGTGTGTGGTGGGTTGTGTTTGGTGGGGTGGTGTGGTGGTTTTTGGGGGTGGTGGTGGGGGTGGTGGGCGGGGTGGTTTTTTGGTGGTGGGGTGGGTGGTGTGTGTGTGGGGTGGGTTTGTGTTTTTGTGTGTGTGTTTTGTTTTTGGGGGGAGTGGGGTGGGGGTGGTATGTGTGTTTGTTGTGGGGGTGGTGGTGGTTGGTGTGTGTGTGTGTTTGTGTGTGTGTTTTTGTGTGTTTGTGTGTGGTTGTTTTTTGTGTTTGGTGTGTGTGTGGGGTGTGTGGTGGGTTTTGTGTGTGTGTGTGCGTGTTGTGTGGGGGTTGTGTGTGTGTGTGTTGTTTGTGTGGGGTATTTTGTTTGTGTTTGTGTGTGTGTGGGGGTGTGTGGTGTGTGTGTGTGTGTGTGTGTTTTGTGGTGTGTGTGTGTGTGTGTGTGGTGTACTGAACAATTGAGTTGATAATTATTTGGGGGAGGAGGAGGAGGAGGGGAGGAGGAGGAGGAGGAGGAGGAGGAGGAGGTCAAGGGTCACCTTTTCATGACCTTCGTGAACTAGTAAAGAAAATTTTTATTGGGGGTTGATAGAAATTATGTGTGTGTGTGGGGGTGTGTGTGTGTGTGTGTGGTGTGTGTGTGTGTGGTTGTGTGTTGTGTGTGGTGTGTGTGTGTGTGTGTGTGTGTGTATTGAGGTCACGTTTGAGATGTTTACATTTGACGTTCATATGAGTGGCTATGTGTGTGCATTATGATTCACGAGAAACAACACACACACACACACACACACACACACACACATTCTCTCTCTCTTCTCTCTTTTCTCTCTCTCTCTTTCTCTCCCCGCTCTCTCTCTCTCTTCTTCTCTCTCTCTCTCTTCTAACTTGTCTTCCTCAGCCAAGCATTAAACTAAAATTGTAAGATCATGGATATGTATATTCTCTCTCTTTTTCTCTCCCCTCTCTCTCTCTCTCTCCTCTCCCCCTCTCTTTTCTCTCTCTCTCTCCCTCTCTCTCTCTCCTCCCCACCCCCCCACCGTGACGCCTCAGGTCCTTCCAAAGGGGCGTTGTGTGTGCCTGTGTGTATATACGGTTACACACGCACACACGCACATATACGCACACGCCGCCCTACACCTGTTACGTCCCGGTAATGACCCCCAAAACGGGCCCCCCTCCTTTCCCCCCTCCTCCTCCTCCTCCTCCTCCTCCTCTCCTCCTCCTCCTCCTCCTCCTCCTCCTCTCCCTCCTCCTTTTTGTTCTTGGGGCATCTCTTCTTTTTATCCTCGTCCTCCTCTTTTTTGTTATTTTTCTTCTTCATCTCTCTATCTTCTTTTTCTCTAAAATAACTCTTTTTCTCTCCCCTTTTTTCTCTCCCCATCTCTCTCTCCCCCCCTCTCTCTCTCTCTCCTCTCTCTCTCTCTCTCTCTCTCTTTTTCTCCTCTCTCCTCTCTCTCTCTCTCTCTCTCTCTCTCTCTCTCTCTCTCTCTCTCCCCTCCCCTCTCTCCTCTCTTTTCTCTCTCTCTCTCTCTTCTCCCCTCTCTTCTTCTTCCCCTCCTCTCTCTCTCTCTTTCTGTTCGTGTGTGTGATTTCCCCTCCCTCTTAAGGTGTTTGTTCAATGTTATCAATACTTCTCACTTTACACCCTCGCACAGTAGTTTTACTTGCTCCTCTTTTCCTTTCTACCATTCATCTCGTTCCTATCATATTTTTTAGATTTTTTTTTCCCCCTTTTTTTTTTTTTTCTTTTTTTCTTATTTTTTTTTGCCTTTTTATTTTTTTTCTTTAATCTTTCTTTTTTTTCTTTTCATATCTTTCTTTATGAATTTTTATTTTCTTTCTTATTTCATTTTTTCTCCTTTTTTCTTAATAAAGGCCCTTTTTTTCATAAATCTTTTTAAAAAAGAAATTAATAAATATAAAACCAAATTTAAAAGTAAGTAGAAAAGTATAGTAGTGTGTAAGCAGTAGTTATAAGAAGTAGTATATTTAGTAAATATCTTGACAGGAATGGGTAATAAAAGAAAATTCAAACAATAATAGCAAAAGGAAATTTAAGAAAAAGTAGTTGTTATAGGTGTGGTTTTGAAAAGTCTTTGTTTTGTTGTTGTTTTTTTTTATTTTTTTTGTTGTTGCTGTTGTTGTTGTTGCTGTTGTTGTTTTTGTTTTCCTGGGGCCAAAGGGGTGGGGATCATTTTCTTGGGATTTTTTTAGGAGGAGGCAGGAAATTTTGTGACGAAACGAAAAAAACCGGGGAAAAAACCAAAAACCCTTGGAACCTCAACCCGTTTTAAACCTTTTGATGGTTTCCCTTTGGGAGAAGGATGGACTTTTTTGGGGAAAAAACTTGGGGGGAAAGGTTTTAAAAAAAAGGGAGGGTTGGGGGGAAAAGAAAAAAAAAGGGAAAAAAATTAATAAAAAATTTTCCCCAAGAAAATAAATTTTAAAAAAAAAGGGGGAAAAAAAAGGAAAAAAAAAGAAGGGGAAAAAGGGGAAAGGGAGGGAAAGGAGATTGGGGAAAAAAAAATTAAATTTAAAAAAAGGGGGGAAAGAAAAAAAATTTAAAAAAAAATTAATGAAGAAATACAAATTAAAAAAAAAAAGCAAGGAAAAAAGCGGGAATTTTTTTTTTGGGGGGCCGGAAAAAGAAAAAAAAAGGGGAAAAAGGGATTGTTAAAAAAAGAAATTTAAAGGGGGGGAAGAAGAAAGGGAAAGGGGGATATTTGGCCCGAAAGTTGGTTATTGTTAAATGAAAAATTAAAAAAAGTATAAATCCCCCATGGCAAAGGGGGGAAAAGAGGGGAAAATCAAAGGGTGGCCGGGGGGTTTGAAAAACAAAGAAAAGGCTTTTGTTGGGTGAAAAAGGGAAAAACGTTTTTTTTAACCTGAAGAAAGAAAGCAGGAAAAGGGCCTTTTATTTTTGAAAGTTTTTGGGTATTTTGGGTTTTTTTGAAATTTGCAGGATTTTAAACCCGATTTGTTTTTAAAGGGAAAAGGGGGGGGTTTTTGGGGGAAGGGAATTTAAAGGGGCCCCGGAAGGTTTTTCCCTTTGAAAAAAAAATTTTTAAAAAGGGGGCCCCGGGGAAAAAGTTTTTGTATTTACCAAATTTTGTTTTTAAAAATTTAGTTTTTTGTTTTTAGCTAGTTGTTTTTAAAAGGCCTTCTAGATTTGAAATTTAGCTATTTTGTATTTTACGGGGCCCTTTTTTTTTCTATTTTTGGTATTTAGCTATTTGGGAATTTTAAAAGGGCCTTCTAGTTTTGTATTTAGTATTTATTTTAAAGGGCCTGCTAGTTTTTGTATTTAGCTAGTTGTATTTAAAGGGGCCCTTTCTGTATTTGTATTTAGCTAGTTGTTTTTTTAAAGGGCCTTCTAGTATTTTTATTTAGCTAGTTGAAATTTTAAAAGGGCCCCTTTAGTTTTTTGTATTTAGCTATTTATTTTAAAAAGGGCCTTCTGTATTTGTATTTAGCTAGTTGTTTTTTAAAAGGGGCCCCTTCTAGTATTTTTATTTAGCTATTTGAAATTTTTAAAGGGCCTTCTAGTATTTGAAATTTAGCTATTGTTTTTTAAAAGGGCCTTTTTAGTATTTGTATTTACTATAATAGTCGTTTTTTTCCCTTTTTTTTTAAAGCCCCAAAACGAAATTTCCTTTATAATTTCGGTCCCATTAAAACGATTTTTGGGGCTATAAGAAATTTTTTTTTTTTTTATAGAATGCCCCGTTTAGTATCCTTGCCCACTAGCTAATTTGGTATATTTAGTTTTTTTAAATTTTTTAAAAAAAATTTTTTAAAACCAAGGAAAAGGGGGGGGGGGGGGGGTTTTTTTTTTGGTTTTTTTTTTTATTTTTTTTTTTATTTTGTTTTTTTTTGGTTTTTTTTTTTTTTTTTTTAAATTTTTTTTTTTAAAGGGTTTTTCTAATTTTTTTTTTGTTTTTTTTTTTTAATTTTTTTTTGGGGGTTTTTTTTTTGGGTTTTTTTTTTTTCCCCTTTTTTTTTTGGGGGGGTTTTTTTTTTTTTTTTTTTTTTTTCCCCCCTTTTTTTTGGGTTTTTTTTTTTGTTTTTTTTTCCCCCTTTTTTTTTTCCCCCCCCTTCCTTTTAAACCCCCCCCTTTTTATTTTTCCCGGGCCTTTTTTTTTCCCCCCTTTGGGTTTTTCCCCCCCCCCCCCCCCCCCTCCCCCCCCTTTTTTTTTTTTTTTTTTTTTCTTTTTCCCCCCCCTTTTTTTTTTTTCCCCCCTTTTTTTTTTTCCCCCCCTTTTTTTAAAAAACCCCCCCTTTTTTTTTTTTTTTTTCTTTTCCCCCCCCTTTTTCCCCCAAAACCCCTTTTCTTTTCCCTTTTTTTTTAAATTTTTTTTTTTTTTAAAAAAAAACCCCCTTTTTCAAAAATTTTTCCCCCCCCCCCCCCCCTTTTTTTTTTTTTTTCCTTTTCCCCCTTTTAAAAAAGGGGGCCCCAAAAAAAAAAAATTTTTTAAAAAAAAAAAGGGGGGGGAAAAGGGGGAAAAAAAAAGAGGAAAAAAGAAAAAAAAAGGGGGGGGGGGGGAAAAAAAAAAAGGGGGGGGAAAAAAAAAATAAAAAAAAATTTTTTAAAAAAACTTTTGGAAAACCCCTTTTTTTTTTTTGTTGGGTTTTTTTTTTTGGGTTTTTGGGGGGTTTTTTTTCCCCCCCGGCCCCCCCCCTGGAAAAAAAACCCCCCCCCCCCCCCCCCCCCCCCCTTTTCCCCCCTCCCCCCCCCCTCCCCCCCCCCCCCCCCCCCCCCCTTTTTTTTCCCTTTTTCCCTTTTTTTCTCCTTCCCCCCCCTTTTTCCCCCCTTTTTTTTTTTTTGTTTTTTTCCCCCCCCCCCTTTTTTTTTCCCCCCCCAAAAAAAAACCCCCCCCCCCCCCCCCCTTTTTTTTCCCCCCCCCCCCCCCCCCCCCCTTTTTTTTTTTTTCCCCCTTTTTTCCCCCCCCCCCCCTTTTTCCCCCCCAAAAAAAATTTTCCTTTAAATTTTTTTCCCCCCCCCTCTTTTTTCCCCCCCCCCAAAAAAATTTTCCGGGAAAGGCAAAAAAAAAATTTCCCCCAAATTTTCCCCCCTTTTTTAACCCCCAAAAAAAAAATCCCCCATTGGGGGCCCAGGCTTTTCTCTTATCATCTAGTTATGTGTTTTAAAAGAAAACACCTTGAAAGGCCTATCGGTCTGTTGCTGTTTGGTTCCTTTGTAATCCTTTGTACCCTTTCCTCCTTCCCCTTTCCCTTTCCTCCTTCGTCCACGTGCGAGAAAGGAAAACCCTGTATTTGTGGTGGGGGAAAGGAAAGAAACCGAGGAGAGAGAAGAAGAGAGAGAGAGAGAGAGAGAGAGAGAGAGAGGAGAGAGAGAGAGAGAGAAGAGAGAGAGAAAAATCGCCCAAAAAAGTACTATTGAGTGTAGGTATGATGCATGTCTGTGTATTATGACAAGCCTTCTGTGTTGTGCGTGTGTGTGTGTTTGTGTGTGTGTGTGTGTGTGTTGTGCGCCGTCCCCGGGCTCACCTGTCTTCCGGTCGAAAATAATTGCCTAAACTACACTTTTTCCTCCTCCTCCTCCTCCTCCTCCTCCTCCTCCTCCCCCCCTCCTCCTCCTCCTCCCCTCCTCCTCCTCCTCCTCCTCCCCCCCCCTTTTTCCCCTTGTCTTGTGTTTTTTCTTTCTCATCTTTTTCCTTCTCCTCTAATATTTTCTTATCATTTTAATCTTTTTTTTGTTTTGTTTTTGTTTTTTTCCCCTTTTCAAAAAAAATTTAAGGGTCACCTAAAGACCCGTCCTCCAGAATGTCCACCTAAAGATCCGTCACTCCGGGATTTCCCACCTGAAGAACCGTCCCCCCACCCCGTGAATGAAATTTATAAATCATATAACAAAATAACAAACAATTTTGTGTTATCATTTTGGAGAAATGCATTTTCTGAAATTCGAAAGGGGGCAAAAAAGATCCAATTCTATAGACTTAGGGATTTGTATCTTCGGGCAGTCTTTTGTTTGGCATTTCCACAGAAACCCATCCTTCGTCTGGATTATTTTGTAAAATTCATCCATTTCAATTTCACCTTTTTTCACGTTTTAAAAGTCTGTTTTTTTTGAACCCACCGAATAACCTTAGTGGAACTCACAAAACGTGGCAGGGCGCTGGGGTTTTGGAAGTATTGCGTGCCAGGGTTCACTGACTCCTAGACTTACATTTTGCGTCAATTATTTTTTATGTCCTCCTACCTACTGGAGGGTCCTACCCTCTTTTTAAAACCCTTTGACCTGCCTCATTTGGAAATGAAATCATTCAAATCTTGACCCCACCTGAAGATCCGCACCACAGGAAACCCACCTGAAATCCCTCACCCCGGATATCCCCCCCTAAATCCCTCACCCCCCGGGTATCCCACCTGAAGATCCGTCACCCCGATTCCCACCTGAAGATCCTCACCCCAAAATCGGGGTACGGATCTTCGGTATCCAAAAAGGAAAAATTTAAAGTACTTATTATAAAATGTTATTAATCAATAAACAATAAAATCTATAATTTAAAAAAAGCAATAAGAGGAGAGAGAAGGGGAAAAAGAGAGAGAAGAGAGAGAGAGAGAGAGAGGGAGGGGAGAGAAGAGAGAGAGAGAGAGAGAGAGAGAGAGAAGAGAAGAGAGGAGAGGAAGGGGAGAGAGAACTATCCCTGTTTATAGCCCCTTGTCTTGGTTTCCCTTTAAGGGGGATGTCCAGGGGTTTCTCTCTCTCTTCTCTCTCTCTCTCTCTCTCTCTCTCTCTCTCTCTCTCCCTCTCCCTCTCCTCTCTCTCTTCTGAAAAAACGGGACAAAAAACCGATCAAAACCATTAAATTTTTTGTACATTTCCGGTCGGGCAGGTGTGTGTGTGTGTGTGTGTGTGTGTGTGGTTTTTGGTGGGGGGGGGGTGTGTGGGGTGTGTGCGTGGTGGTGCGTGCGTGCGTGCGTGCGTGGTGCGTGCGGCGTGCGTGCGTGGTGTGGTGCGTGGTGTTGTGTTGTTGGTTTGTGGTGTGTTTTTGTGTGTGGGAGGGGGTGTGGGTTGGCTATGTGTGAGTGTGTTTGGTGTGTGTGCGTGTGTGTGGTGTTTGTGTGTGGTTTTTGTGTTTTGTGTGTGGTGCAGCTGTATTTGTTTTTTGTGTGTGTGCGTGGGTGTGTGTGGTTTTTGTGTGTTGTGGGGGTGTATGGTGTTTGTAAAAGTTTTGTGGTGTGTGTGGTGTGTGGTTGGTTTTTTGTTTGTTTTGTGTGTGTGTGTGTGTGTGGTGTGTGTGTGGGGTGTGTTGTGTTGTGTGTGTGTGTGTGGTTTTGTGTTGGGACTGACAAATTTATGTTTAAATTATATTGGAGGAGGGGAGGGAGGAGGAGGAGGAGGAGGAGGAGGAGGAGGAGGGTCAAGGGGCACCTGTCTGACCTTCGTGAAATAGTAAAGAAAATTTTCATTGGGATTGATAGAAATTATGTGTGGGTGGGTGTGTGTGTGTGGTTGGTGTGTGTGTGTGTGTTGTGTGTGTGTGTTTTGTTTGTGGGGGGATTTAGTCACGTTTGGAAAGTTTACATTTGACGTTCATAATTGGCTATGTTTTGCATTAGATTTACGAAAAACACACACACACACACACACCACCAAAACCAAAACCCCTCTCTCTCTCTCTTTTCTCCTCTCTCCCTTTTCCCCCCTCTCTCTCTTCTAAATTGTCTTCCTCAGCCAAAACATAAACTATATATGGGAAGATCATGAAATATCTTTTCTCTCTCTTCTCTCCCCCTCTCTCTCTCTCTTCTCTCTCTCTCTCCCTTCTCTTCCTCTCTCTCTCTCTCTCTCTCTGCACCTGCCCCCGTGACGCCTCAGGGCCTTCCAGGGCGTTTTGGTGCCTGTGTGTGATACGGTTACACCGCACACCCGCACATATACGCACACGCCCCCCCTACACCTGTTACTCCCCGGGAATGACCCCAATACGACCCCCTCCCCTCCTTCCTCCTCCCCCCTCCTCCTCCTCCTCCTCCTCCCTCCTCCTCCTCCCCTCCTCCTCCTCCCCTTTTTTTTTCTTGTGCTCTCTTCTTTTATCCTCGCCTCCTCTTGTTTTTTTTTATTTTTCTTCTTCATCTTCTATCTTTCTTTCTCTCTCTAAAAACTCTTTTTTTCTCTCCCCTTTTTTTTTTTTCTCTCTCCTCTCTCCCCCTCCTCTCTCTCCTTCCCTTTTCTCTCTCTCCCTCTCTCTTCTCCTCTCTCTCTCTCTCTCTCTCTCTCTCTCTCTCTCTCTCTCTCTCGTCCTCTCTCTCTCCTCTCTCTCTCTTCTCTCTCTCTCTCTCTCTCTCTCTTCTCTTTCTCTCTCTCTCTCTCTCTCTCTCCCCTCTTCTCCCCTCTCTCTCTCTCTCTGGGGTTTTGGATTCCTCCTCCCTCTATAAGTGTGTTTGTTCAATGTTATCAATACTTCTCACTTTACACCCCTCGCACAGTAGTTCACTTACTCCTCTTTCTCTTCTACCATCTCATCTCAGTTCTCTATAACATATCTTTCTTATTGCTTATTTCTTTCTTATTTCTTTCTCATATCATTCTTATTATTTTTTTCTTATTTCTTTCTTTCTCTTATCTTTCTTATTTCTTCTTTCTTTCTTTTTCATTTCTTTCTTATTTCTTTCTTTTTCATATCTTTCTTTCTCATATCTTTCTTATTTCTTATTTCTTTCTTTCTCATATCTTTCTTATAGCTTTCTCATATCATCTTATTTCTCTCCTACCATCTAC
>JACEEZ010018407.1:0-7500 GCA_016584305.1 Chionoecetes opilio | reverse complement strand
TTTGTAGATCTTTTAGTAAATTGTTCATTTATAGCCATAATATGACACAGATGAAGACACAAAATGACACAGACTCTCCAGATAGCCCCTTCTAACTTTCCTAGAGTCATGGATGTAGAAATGTAAGTATTAACGCCACCACACGTCTGTAAATAACAAAAAACGTTGTCCTGGCGACTTTAGTGTTATCTACGGAACAGGATACAAAAAGGGTCATATCTAAAAAATATTGCTTATATTTACTCAAAATCGTCTAAAAGCAGCCAAATTACAATGAAAAATTCACTTTGGGTTTCAAGGGGTTAAGATACAGTAGAATGGAATTTGCGCCTCGTTATAAAAAATAGACTCTATAAGTCTATATATATATACATACCCCAGTCAAGGCACACGCACAGACGCGCCTGACGTCAATGGCAATGTTGCGTCATGTTGGAAGTCTGCACCGCCCAGACACTTGCTCCGACCTACATACCAACCATTCGAGGAAGACGCGGCATAAATCTGTTTAATTAGCGTGATGTAATGTAAGGATGCTGTGTGTGTGTGTGTGTGTGTGTGTGTGTGTGTGTGTGTGTGTGTGTGTGTGTGTGTGTGTGTGTGTGTGTGTGTGTGTGTGTGTGTGTGTGTGTGTGTGTGTGTGTGTGTGTGTGTCTGACTATCACTAATTTCTCTCGTTATTTGTTCGTTTGATTATAATTTTTTTGGTTTCAGTTACAGCTTATATTAAAACGTTACTTGGGTCTAACATATTGCACTACTTTTTTTTTATGTCTGTATGCCTCTGGGCGAGAATAAATTTAATATTATTACTACTACTACTACTACTACTACTACTACTACTACTACTACTACTACTACTACTACTACTACTACTACTACTACTACTACTACTACTACTACTGCTACTTCTATAATACTAAGTAGAGTTGCGTGTTGAATGTGGTTTATGTTGACTCCCTTCCCGCCTCTCCCCCCCTTCCCTCCCTCTCCCTTTCCCCCCTTCCATCCTGCCCTTCCTCCTCCCCGTTCCCCTTCCCCCTCCTCCCCCCTCCCCCTTCCCCCTCGCCCTTGTCCCTTGTGGGCCGAACACCTGGGCATCGGGCGGCCCCTCAGGTGTGAAGGATGAGAAAGGAGTTTTGTATAGGACTCTAGGAAGGGAAGGAAGGATTGAAGAGAATGATAGAGGGAAGGAAGGAGGAGAATGAGAGAAGAAGGATAGAAGGAGAAGAAAAAATGATGGAGAAAGGGAGAACAGAAAGATAGAGAAAGAGAGTGGAAGGTAAAGAAAGAGAGGGAAGGAAGGAGGGGAAAGAGAGTGAAGGAAGGAAAAGAAAGAGAGAGAGAAGGAGGAAGGAGGGAAAAGAAAGAAAGGGAAGGAGAGAGGAGAAAGAGAGAAGGGAAAGAGGGAAAAGGAAGAGAGGGAAGGAAGGAGGGGAAAGAGAGTGAAGGAAGGAAAAGAAAAGAGAGAGAAGGAGGAAGGAGGGAAAAGAAAGAAAGGGAAGGAGAGAGGAGAAAGAGTGAAGGGAAAGAGGGAAAAGAAAGAGAGGGAACGAAGGAGGAGAAAGAGAGGGAAGGAGAGAGGAGAAAGATATGAAAGAGGGGAAGTAGTGAGGGAAGGGAGAGAGGAAAATATAAGATAGGAATAATTATGAAGGGAAGGAGGTAGGAAAATAAAACCAGAGAAGGAGGGAGAGAGGAACTGAGCCAGGAAGGGAGATACAGGGATAAGAAGATACGAAGGGAGGGAGTAGCAAGGGAAAGGGTTAAGGGGTGGTTTGTAAGGGAGGTTAGGTAAGGGGTTAAGGGAGGGAGGTAAATGGAGTGTGAAAGGGATAGATGAGGTACAGGAAAGGGAACTAAATACGAGGAAGGGAAAAGGGCAAAAGATATAAGTATGAAGAAGAGGAAACTAATGTGTGGGGGAATGAATGATGGGATGGGTGAAAGGGACAAAGAAAGGGGAAAAGTGTACTAAGAAATAGGGAATAGAATATAAAATGAAATGGGGGAAAATAGGAAAACCGAGATTAAAGTAATGGAAAGGAGGAAAAAATGTGACTTGTGAAAGAAAGAAAGAAAGAAAGAAAGAAAGAAATCTCCATAGGTGGTATGTATTTTTTTTTTTATTCTCTTATTTTATGTTTCTATCCATTGCTTTTTTGTTTTGTTTTTCTTTTTTTCTTCTGTCAAATTGTAATAGATGTAAATAAAAAAAATAAAAAATAAATAAAAATATAATAGTTTTTTTCATGTTTTTGTTGTTCTTGTTGCCTGGAGAGAGAGAGAGAGAGAGAGAGAGAGAGAGAGAGAGAGAGAGAGAGAGAGAGAGAGAGAGAGAGAGAGAGAGAGAGAGAGAGAGAGAGAATAATCTGAGCAGTTTATCTAGCTTGCCCACCTTCGTCTACCACCTGGTCTCCGGCACGCTCCTTCCCTCCCTCCCTCCCACCCTCTCTCCTTCTTCCCTCCCTCTGTACTTCCCTCTCTCCTTCTCCTCCTCCCTCCTTCCTTCTCTCCCTCCTACCCTCCCTCCCTCCTTCTCTTCCCTCCCACCCTCCCTCTCTCCTTCTCTCCCTCTTTACCACTCTCCCTCCTCCTCTTCGCCAGCCAAGGTCGTACAGTGACCCTTGGTACTTTCAGGTAACAAATATTTCCTCTCACTGACTTACTGAAGAAGAAAGTATAAGAAAATATAGAAGTTAAAGAAATAAATATAGTAGTTAGCAAAATCTATTAAGTTGAATTGAGTTTCATTTATAAAATTATAACCACATGATATTTTTTTTTTTTTTTTTTTTTGTGGTGAGGATAAATAGTTTTAATCCACGAAAGAAAAGTGAGATGAATGAGTAATGGTATTTTTCCTCCTCCTCCTCCTCCTCCTCCTCCTCCTCCTCCTCCTCCTCCTCCTCCTCCTCCTCCTCCTCCTCCTCCTCCTCCTCCTTTTTTTCTTTTTCTTCATTTTTTTCTTATCTTCTTCCTCTTTTTTTTTTTTACTTCTTTTTCTTCTTCTTTTTCTCCTTCATCTTCCTCGTCATCATCATCATCATCAAACACTTTCTTCTTCTTTTTCTTCTTCTTTTTCTTCTTCATCATCACCATCATCATCATCATCATCATCATCATCAATTACTTGCATCTTCTTTTGTTTGTCACAATGAACACATCAATTTTAGTAACTTTGCTTCTATGCATTTTTACTCTCGGCCTATATAGTTACGGAGTAAAATGCTTTTATAAGGAAATATAGGGTGAAAAATATCTGTAATATTAATACCCTATTTAATAGTCCCTATTAAGAGTATATATAATTAGAGGGGTAGGGTATTATATACCCTTAATAGGGGTATAATAATATACCCCTAATAATCTCCTAAGAGATACTTTAATAAATTATGTGAAAATACCTGGATCTTATATTTAGGTTTGGTGAGGTGTGTGTGTGTGTGTGTGTGTGTGTGTGTGTGTGTGTGTGTGTGTGTGTGTGTGTGTGTTGTGTGTGTGTGTGTGTGTGTGTGTGTGTGTGTGTGTGTGTGTGTGTGTGTGTGTGTGTGTGTGTCCCGGTGACCGCCTGACTCTTGTAGAAGGACCTCGGGGGGACTTGCGGAGCGCTCGAGGCAGAGAAAGGAGGACAGGAGTAAGTGGGTGTCGACGGAGGAGGAGGAGGAGGAGCAGGAGGAGGATAGTGGAGAAGGGGCCAGAGGTTACAGTGGCTATCAGAAGAGGCATCGGATGTGAGAGGTGTGGTGGTGATGGTGGGGGTGTGGTAGGGAAGGATAGGGGAGTATGGAGAATAATGGGAGGGATAGAAGGGGGAGGGGTAGGGAATGGGGTGAAGGGGGGGAGGGGGTGTCTGCAGATCGTCACCCCACCAGCCATGTGTTGATCCTCTTAAGGGGCACACGTGACTCGCTGGTCTCTGGGGTGTGGGTAGTGGGTGGGGGGATAGTGGTGTGGTTAGTGTGGGGGGTTCGTGTGGGGGAGGGTTAGTGTGGGGGTTAGGGATGTGGTTAGTGGTGGGGGGATAGTGGTGTGGTTAGTGTAGGGGAGGGTTTAGTGGTGGGGGGATAGTGGTGGGGTTAGTTGGGGGGGGGGGGTTAGTGGTGTGGTTAGTGTGTGGCTCAGTGGTGTGGCTTAGAGATGTGGCTTCCTGATGTGGTTTGTTTTGGGAAGTTTCAGTCTTATGGGGATGTGACTGAGGTGTGACTCGGTGGTGTGGCTACTTGCTGTAACGTAATGATGTCAGTTCTTCTTGGAATGAAAGACACGTTTTTGCTTTTGTTATGTGTATATTTTGTTATTTGCTTCATGTTATAGTTTTTTTTTTTTTTTATTAACTTCACAGTCCAAGAAAAATTATGATGCGAGGTTGGGAACGTCGCATGTAAAATTTCTTATCCCGATCCAGGAAAATTTAATAGATATAACACTTTTTTTAATCTCTCTTAGATACCACTTGTCATATCCGGGAAAAAGGCAAAGTGTGTGAAGAATATTATTATCATCATTATTATTATTATTATTATTATTAACATTATTATTATTATTATTATTATTATCATTATTATTATTATTATTATCAGTGTTATTGTTGTTTATGTTGTTTTGTTAAGTTTTTTGTTTTTGTATCTATTTGAATACACTTGCTTTGCCTTAGTTGTTGCCGAATCCATTGTATTTATTATCTTTATTATCTTTTATCATTGTATTTATTATCTTTATTTTCTTTTATCATTGTATTTATTATATTTATTATCTTTTATCATTGTATTTATTATCTTTATTATCTTTTATCATTGTATTTATTATCTTTATTTTCTTTTATCATTGTATTTATTATCTTTATTTTCTTTTATCATTGTATTTATTATCTTTATTATCTTTTATCATTGTATTTATTATCTTTATTTTCTTTTATCATTGTATTTATTATATTTATTATCTTTTATCATTGTATTTATTATATTTATTATCTTTTATCATTGTATTTATTATCTTTATTATCTTTTATCATTGTATTTATTATATTTATTATCTTTTATCATTGTATTTATTATATTTATTATCTTTTATCATTGTATTTATTATATTTATTATCTTTTATCATTGTATTTATTATCTTTATTATCTTTTATCATTGTATTTATTATATTTATTATCTTTTATCATTGTATTTATTATATTTATTATCTTTTATCATTGTATTTATTATATTTATTATCTTTTATCATTGTATTTATTATCTTTATTATCTTTTATCATTGTATTTATTATCTTTATTATCTTTTATCATTGTATTTATTATATTTATTATCTTTTATCATTGTATTTATTATATTTATTATCTTTTATCATTGTATTTATTATATTTATTATCTTTTATCATTGTATTTATATCTTTATTATCTTTTATCATTGTATTTATTATATTTATTATCTTTTATCATTGTATTTATTATATTTATTATCTTTTATCATTGTATTTATTATATTTATTATCTTTTATCATTGTATTTATTATATTTATTATGTGCTAAAATGGTGCTTCGTTTTTTCTTTCTTGTTTTTATAATGTTCAGTTTTCTGTGTCTAATTTCCTGTCTCCTTTTTTTTTATTTCTTTTTGCATTACTTTTTTTTAAATCGTTGTTCATTAATTTTATATCGTTGTTGCATTGTACTATTTTTTTCTTTCTGTTATACTTCTTCCTATCTTTCTTGTCTTTATAATGTCCAGTTTTCCGTGTCTTCTTTCCCTGCCTGTCTTCTTTTTTATTTCCTTTGGCCTTACTTTTGTTTTTATTTCATTGTTCATTAATTTGCTTTCGTGGTTGCATTGTATTCATTATCTCATGTGCCTCGTTCTATCTGTCTACTAGTTTTTACAATGTTCAGTTTTCCGTGTTTATTTTCCTGCTTTACTTATTTTTTTGTTTCTTTTGGATAACTCGTATTTTCTTCCTCCTTTTGGATAACTCTTGTTTTCTTCCTCCTCTTGGATAACTCTTGTAATATATATATAATTATAAGTAATGTTAAAATAAGTAGATAATTTCTGGGAGTGCGATAGGTAAGGTTAATAAGTATAAGGTTAGTAAGTAAGGTTAATAAGTATAAGGTTAGTAAGTAAGGTTAATAAGTAAGGTTAAGTAAGTATAAGGTTAATAAGTAAGGTTAAGTAAGTAAAAGGTTAATTAGTAAGGTTAAGTAAGTATAAGGTTAGTAATATAAGGTTAATAAGTATAAGGTTAATAAGTAAGGTTAAGTAAGTATAAGGTTAGTAAGTAAGGTTAATAAGTATAAGGTTAATAAGAAAGGTTAATAAGTAAGGTTAATAAGTAAGGTTGATAAGTAAGGTTAAGTAAGGTTAATTACTATATCGTCAAGAGAGTGATAAAGGAAATTACATACCGGACTGAAATGCCGCTACCAATCCCCACCGAGATAGACATGCCCGCGGGGGGAGCTGCATACCCAACAGCCCCCCTTCCTCCCTCCCCCCCTGAGGCTCTACTGCGCCCCCCTCCCCGCCTCCTTCGCCCCCCCTCCAACTTCTTTCCCCTGTGCTAAAATGGCCTCGCAAAAACCTGTCCATATCCTGTGTTAAATGATGTTTCCTCTCTCTCATCTCTCTCTTTTTCCTCTCTCTCTCTCTCTCTCTCTCTCTCTTCTCTCTCTCCTTCCCCCCTCTCCCCCCCTCTCCTCTCTCTTTTCCCCTCTCTCTCTCTCTCTCTCTCTCTCTCTCTCTCTCTCTCTCGGTAATGGTTGTGCCTACGTCAAGGAAATAACTGAAGGTGAACCACATTTTGCCTCGCGTGTGTCTTGTTTGTGAGTGTTGTCTTTGTCCTTAGTGTGTGTGTGTGTGTGTGTGTGTGTGTGTGTGTGTGTGTGTGTGTTGACTTATAGCTATTCTGTTGTTGTTGTTGTTCTTATTTGTTCTGTTCCTCTTCCTCCTGATCCTTCTTATATCTCATTACTGCACTTCTTCAAAAAAATGCAAATTACACACACACACACACACACACACACACCACACACACCCACAGACACACCCACCCACAGACACACACACACACACACACACACACATTCGTCTCCCTGTGAATCACTTGTTTACAGAGACTCGCCCAGCGGCTGTTAGCGATGCGGTAGTTAGCGGTCGTTAGCGGTAGTTAGTGGAATGTTGGAGGCGGCGGCTTTTGCTACACTTATCCATCTCATCTTCTTCCTTCTTCATCTCCTCTTCCTTCTCCTCCTTCTTCTTCCTCCTACCTCTCCTCCTCCCCCTCTTTCTCTTCCCATGTAAGTGAGATTTTGAAGTGTCACCCACACCTGCTAATTGTCTAAGGGGAAGGTGTGTACAGGTAATTAGGTGGAAAGAAAGGTGATCTTGATATTACAGGTGACCAATTCTTCATAGGCCAGAAGGTAAGGATAGGTAAGGATAGGTAGGGATAGAGGGAAGTGTGGAGAGGTAATTATGTGGAAGGAAAGGTAGGTA
>JACEEZ010018406.1:112500-125000 GCA_016584305.1 Chionoecetes opilio | reverse complement strand
CGTCGCCTCGCCCACCCTCACGACGCCACTCCTGGGGGTCACCACGCGCGAGCTCCCATGCAGGCTCCTTTCCCATACCAAGCAGCTCTCGACAAGAAACTCAAATTGCCCCCAGCCAGACCTTGTGGGCCCCCCCTTGGCCTCCCCACCCGGTTGTTTTACAAAAAACCCGAGGGGGAAGGATGGGTTTTTCCAGGGTAGGGGCCACATCCCCCTATACCTATTGGTGCTGAGGCTATGCGGAAATAGGCCTCGATTCATCTAAAGGGTGCAATCGCTGATTTGAACGTAATCACCCAGCGTTTCCCCCATGATTCTGCGAAGACACTTATTTCCCAAAAAGGCTTGTTGTCTTTTAAAATCCTATTTGTGTCCATTCTCAAAACCATAGAGAAAGACGGGATCCAAGCGTTTGAAGCCGGATTTTTGCCCCTTCTCCCGGTCCCGACAATCCCAAAATCCCCTCCCCGGGCTAGTCCATAACCCCGGGCTTGCCAATCCCCGTAGACTTTTTGAGTAACCCCCGTCATTAGGGACTCGCTCCCCAGGTATGAAAAAACTTTTCCAAGATCTAAATGTCCTCGCCACGCATAACAGCTGTCGCTTCATCTAGTAGTCTCCAAACACTTGGACCTTGGTTTGACCCAGGAGCCCTAAAAGTCCCAAAGGCTTTGCCTCCTCGGGCACGCCCGAGAGCCATCCCCAAAAGGCCCTCCCGATCAGAAAAGATTACTGTATCATCGCAAAAACAAAATATGATCTTGTGTTGCGACGGATCTCCCAACACTTTGATCTCAACCTTTTTCCAATACCCGCCCTAAAGCGTTGAAAAGTGGGGGGGGGGGTAGGACGACCCGTACCCTATTTACAAAGAAGGGGAAAACCGCCCCAACTTAAGCACTCCCTTTGCACAATTTTTTTACTAGATTTAAATAAATTTTAAAAAAAAGAAACTTTTCCAGTTTGTAGAAAACCTTAAGATAAACAGAGAATGAAATTTGTTTTTCCAAAAAACTTTTTCTGAAAAA
This sequence comes from Chionoecetes opilio, assembly GCA_016584305.1. Classification (NCBI taxonomy): domain Eukaryota; kingdom Metazoa; phylum Arthropoda; class Malacostraca; order Decapoda; family Majidae; genus Chionoecetes; species Chionoecetes opilio. The sequence continues at coordinate 123,972 of JACEEZ010018406.1, read as the reverse complement.
AATTCTGAATTCTTTTAATTGTCCATTTTCCAAACTTTTTTTCTTTAGAATTACCTTGTTTTTAAGCAATTAATTTAGTTTTTCAATTATTTTTTAGGCACCGAATAATTTGTTTTTGTTTAAATCCATCAACCACAAGATAACTCAATTTTGGGTGGAAGATGGGGAGCCTTTTACCACTCGTCTTACCCTCTTTCCCCCTTTTTCTTCAATTTTTTTAATTTTATTTTTTTCTTTTCTCTCTCTTTTTTCCTTTTTCCCCTTTTTCCTCATTCCCTCTCTCTCCCCCCCCCCCCCTTCATTTCTCTCTCCTCTTCTCTTCTTTTTCCCCCCTTCCCCCCCTCTCCTCTCCTTTTCCCCCTTTCTTCTCCTCTATTCTCTCCCCCCCTTTCCTCTTTCTCTCCCTCCTTCTCCTCCTCTGTTGTTAGATTGTTTTTAAAAGGATTTAAAAAGAGAAAAAGGGGCCCTTTCCCACCCCAAAACTGTGAGAGGAGAGAGAGAGAGGAGAGAGAGAGAGAGAAGAGAGAGAGAGAGAGAGAGGAGAGAGGGGGGTATGGTTTTTTTTTCTTTCTTTTACCTTTTTTTTCTTTCTCCTTTCCCCCCATTCCACCCATTTCTCCACATAGCCTTCTTGCTTCCTTTCTTTCGTTTCCACAATTTCTCTTATCCTCTTATTCCCACCCTCTTTCCTTCCTTAATTCCTCCGTTTTTGTTCTTTTCTTCTTCTTCATTTTTTTTTCTCTCCCTCTTTCTGCTCATCCCATTCCCCTTTATTTTTCCTCTTCTAATTCTCCTCCTCTCTCCTCTCTCTCTCTCTCTCTCCCTCTCCTCCTTCTCCCCTCTCTCTCTCTCCCCTTCTCTCTCTCTCTCTCTCCCCTCCTCCCCTTCTCTCTTCTCTCTCTCTCCTCCTTTTCCCCTCTCTCTTCCCCTCTCCCTCTCCCTCCCCCTCCTCTCCCTTTCCCCCCCTCTCCCTCTCCCCCTCCTCTTCCCCCCCCCCCCTCCCTCTCCTTCCCCTCCCCTCCAAACCATGTCCTACTTTCATTTCCTAGTCTTCAATCCCTTCCTTTAATCTTTTGTTCTGTAAATCCTCTCATTCTGTCTTCTTAATCCCTTCCTTTATCGAGTTTTCTCACATTTCTTCCTCTTTCTTTTCTCCATTCCACTGAAACGCGGTCAGAGAAACTTTGAAATATAACCTGATTTCTTTATCTTTTATTTTTCCTTTATTGCGATACACTTGATTTCGAAACCTTAATACAACACATGCAGGACACACACAGTACCTCGAAGCCCTTTAAAAAAACTCGCTATTATTGTCTTCGTTACTTTTTGAAGGTTTTCACGCGACGCTTCTCAGCAATTTGTCTTTTTTCTATTCTTGAAATGAGTTGGTAGGCATTCGTAATTGTTTTTGTGATTTTTGTTTAACTTTTTTTTCATCCCTACTCCTCTTCTCCTCTTTTTCGGATTCTTCCTCTTTGGTCGTTTTTCTGATCATTCTCTTCTTGTCTTTTCTTCATTTATTTTTTTCTTCCTTTTTTTCCTTCTTATTTTTTCTTCTTCTTCCCCTCCTCCTCTGCCACCTCGCCTTTCTCCTCGCCTCATCCTCCCCTCTTCTTCTTCATCCTTAACCACCAACACCATCACCACAACCACCATCATCATTACTTTCCCTCACGAAACATCTGCGAGGAAGACACACACACACACAAAAAAAAAACTCGGGAGAAGGAAAGCAGCCAAGAGAGAGAGAAAAAAAAGGAGGTAACTAAATTATCTTCGGTGTCAAGTTTCCACACACTTGCTGTTTTTAATTTCCCGGCTGGCGACGCTAATGGCCCGCCAAGTGACGTGTCTGTAGCCGCGTAAATCCCTGTTGGTGTTCGTGTCTCCTCTCAGCTGGTTAATCCGGATTCCACCTCCCCACTTTCTCCCCTCTCTCCCTTCCTCTCTCTCTTGGATTTGTCCCGTGCTAAGTGCTTAAGGACAGACGCTTCCTGCCACTCAGCGAAGACGTGGGGATGGAAAGAGAGAGAGAGAGAGAGAGAGAGAGAGAAGAGAGAGAGAGAGAGAGAGAGAGAGAGAGAGAGAGAGAGAGAGGGAGAGATGAGAAGAGAGAGAGAGAGAGAAAAGTGGGTATTTTAGAGAATGAAACACAGACGTGAAGACTTAATTTAACTTTATAACTCTTGTAATTCCTGGAAGTTCTGTGCAGCCATTATGTAGAAGACCTTTACGAGTGTAGTTAGTTGAAGTAGTTAATTAGCATTCTCACTGCTTACCTTAATTTTCCTCTCACTTGTTCTTATCTTTCTTCATTGCTCTTCTATTTGCTTTTTTTTCCCTTCTGCTCTTATTTCTAACATTTTATTTAGTTTTTTCTCAATTTTCTGTATTTATGAATGTCTTCTTTGATCCTATGTTGTTGTTTTTCATGAGCTTTGCATATAGGCGTTTTCTGCGGGGGAGCAAGATAAATTTCGCTTGCAATCAGTCACTTTTCTCATGCTGTATCCCCGCAGAAAACGCTCGACCGTCGCTTGCTCCATGAGATGGCGACTGCGGCGGCTGAGATGTAAGCAAAACAAAGATCAAATGACTATTTTGACCCTTTAGATATTTTCACACTGGGACGTGTCCTATACCGTCATAGTCAGAAAAGTGTGCAGATTCAGGAAGTGTGCTTATAAATTTAATGTGATCAAAAGTAGCTGAGCAATGAGGTGATGAAGCAAACAAGTGTGAGAAATATTTATGCACTGTTTTACTTAACCCTTGTTTTCGAATACTTGTACTTACATTACAGTTATAAATGTATGCTAATGCGATGCAAAATTTCCTCAGGAAGCCGATAGTGGTCTCAGTGTTTCTTAATATCCAATGGTATTGTCAGCAAATCGGGTAAGAGTGAGGTGTGTGAAGTTGTTGATTTTCGATCAAGTCACACATTCCAGTCTTAAACTCCAGCTGTTCTGATGTAAACAATGTTCGAATGCATATAAGGCAATATATACAGCTGTGACGATCATATTATCCTTAATTACACGCCGCAACCTCCCTTATTTGATTCAAACTTTTATGATAAGACATTAAAATAAGAAAGTGTAATTGATTTTGTCGAAAGTACACTGTTGTCATTCTTTTATTGAAGCAGAAACCACCACCACGTCAGCCGAACGCGACAGTGCCCAAACAAATATTTATTTTGCTCCAGCAAGAAATGTCTTGCCGGTCGGACAAGCATCTTCTCAGAATGATTGAACAGCAAGCGAAATTTGAGCATGCGAAATTTTTTCTCTTGCAAGCGAAATTATTTCTCTTGCAAGCGAAATTTTCTTGCTCCCCCGCAGAAAACGCCTTATGTTTACTTCTCTCCCTTTCTGTATTTTCTCACCATTTGCTTCATTTATAAGTTTTGCTCCCTTTCCCTTTGCTAATCTTTTACTCTAACACTTTTTTCCCATAACCTCGTTGCCGTGACAATTATCCTTTTATCTCTTTGTTTGCCTTTCTTCCCTTTATTTCCCATTTCTTTATCTTTCTTCTCTTCATTTTTTTCCTTTAGCTTTCCCTTAGTGGCCTATTTATCTTTTCCTTCTCATTCTTGCCTTTCTGTCTTTTCTTTATCAATACGTCCCCCCCTTTTTCCCTTTACTACTTATATGTTTTCATTTCCATGTGTGTGTGTGTGTGTGTGTGTGTGTGTGTATATATGTGTGTTTGTGTGTGTATGTGTTTCTATATGTGACAAATATACAAACAAATAATTATACACAAGTGAACAAAGAAAAAAACTACTCAAATGTTCTATTTTTCATCATTTTCTTTTCAACAGAGATAGTTGGTCTAATTCGATGGATAGTAAGTAGAGGAAAAAGATGAAGAACAACAACAACAAGAACAGAGGAAAGACCTTCACCACATCTTAACAGGTTAGTGGATCTTATATACTATATATTTCTCTTATGTGTTGACCTTCCTTGATCTCTCTCTCTCTCTCTCTCTCTCTCTCTCTCTCTCTCTCTCTCTCTCTCTCTCTCTCTCTCTCTCTCTCTCTCTCTCTCTCTCTCTCCTTAAATTACACCTTAAACCTCGTCTTGTCTCTTTCTCGGTCTCCTCCCTTTAAAGAGAGAGAGAGAGAGAGGAGAGAGAGAGGAGAGAGAGAGAGGGGGGGGGGAGAGAGAAAAGGAGAGAGAGAGAGGTGAGTAAAATGATGGCGTTATCAGCAAGGAAGAGCCAGGTGCTACAAATACTTGACCTGGGAGGCGCGCCACTGCTTCCAGGATATCATGAGTGTGATTCTCAGGTCTCCAATATTCCGGTGGTAGGTTCTAGTGGAAAAGGGAAGCGGCGATAACTGGCTGGTGTTTTGCGGGGCGTGTGTGAGGAAGGGGAAAGGGGAAAGAGTAAAGAGGGAGAAGGGTAAAGAGGCAAGGAAGAGGGAAAAGGGAAGGAAACACGGATAAAGGCAGTATGGAAAAGGAGAAAAAGTGGTGTGTTGAGTTGAGAGAGAGACAGACAGACAGACAGATAGACAGAAAAAACACTGGTAAATGAGAGGAAAAGAGGAAATTTAGGGAGGAAGATAAAAAGAGCAAGTAATAGAAAGATGGAAAAAGAGTAAAGAAAGAAAATATTAGAGATAGTTCTTATGAGTAAAATACTGAAAGAATGTGTATGAAAGATGGACAGAGACTTGGAATAATGTAAACACTAGAGAAACATATCATCAGGAAATGTCAAGGGTAATGAAAACAAAGAATAAAATAAAAGAAAAAATATATTGTGTAAAAGAGAGAGATGTATACAATGAAATGAAAGACAGGAAGCGAAAAGTGATGATAGATATAAAGAAAACATCAAGAGAGGGAAAGGCAGAACATTGACCCAGAGTTTATAAAAGAGACAAAGCAAAGATGAAACAAGATAAAGGAAGGGACAATTTTCTATCGCCTTGTATCACTTGAAACAAAGGAATTAAAAGAAAAAATATATAAAATTTAAAGATATATAAGAAAATGAATTAGGAGGAAGAGTCATGAGATAAAGAAGGAAGAGGAGGAAGAAGATATAAAAACCACTACATCAGCACTCACACTTCCACCTTCCTCTCTCCCTTGCCAACTCCTCCAGAAACTACGGAAAGTTTTGCATAACTTCATAATATTCCCTTCACCCACTAGCTTCTGAGAGAGAGAGAGAGAGAGAGAGAGAGAGAGAGAGAGAGAGAGAGAGAGAGAGAGAGAGAGAGAGAGAGAGAGAGAGACCGACCGACCGACCGACCGACCGACCGACCGACCGACCGAGGTGGGGAGGGGAGTGATAGTGTGTGCGTGTGTTTGTGTAGCATCCTGACCTTGTGTATAAACTACAATCTCACGTGTGGGAATTCGCCTCTTTTCTCTCCCCCATTGACAGCCTTTCGCATCGCTGCTTCTCACTGTGAGGGAGAGAAGGACAGTGACGAGCTAACATGGGAAAGGGAAAATGAAACATAGCAGAAACAGACAGACAGACAGATCCCTTTAAGAGTACACACACGTGGAGTAAGATGGAGAGTGGTGGTGGTTCGTTATATAGAAGAGAGAGTTGTGTTTTTTTGATGTGATTTGAGTACAAGATCCCTCCGGCACTGCAAAAGTAAAAGTACCTCCATCTCTGTCTCAAGAAAAAGCTGGGGTAAAAAACTACGTCCCCAATCAGTCTTGTAGAAAATAAACCGCAAGTTAAGAGGATGAAGCTGCAGTATGAGAGAGAGAGAGAGAGAGAGAGAGAGAGAGAGAGAGAGAGAGAGAGAGAGAGAGAGAGAGAGAGAGAGAGAGAGAGAGAGAGAGAGAGAGAAAAATTAAATAATTATGAGAATGGAAATAGATCCTTACTCTCTTTCTCCTCTCCTTTCCTCCTTATTATCTCTCCCTCCCTCTCTCCCTCCCTCTCTTCCTTTTCCTCCTTCTCCTCTCACAAACACTCAACGTTCATCTTTTCTTCTCACTTATTAACGCTCTCTCTCTCTCTCTCTCTCTCTCTCTCTCCTTTTCTCTCTCTCTCTCTCTCTCGCTCTCTCTCTCTCTCCCCCTCTCTCTCTCTCTCCCTCTCTCTCTCCCCTCTCTCTTCTCTCTTTCCTTTCCCTTCTTTCCTCCTTTTTTCCTTTAATTTTTTTGTATTTTTATTTTTTTCTATTTTTTAGATTATATTTCTCCTTGGAATGACCCGGGTCTTTTCCTCCTTACCCCCTCCTATAATTCTTCCTTCCTTTTTCCCACCTCCATATCCTCCTCCCCCTCCCCCCCTTCCTCCTCATTTTTTTTTTTTTTTTCCCCCTCCCTCCTCCCCCTTCTCCTCCTCCATTCCTTTCCCCCTCCTTTTTAAGGAAGTTCACAAAAAATTTTTTTCCCCAAAGGGAAAAAAACCCGTTCCTAATTCCAGAAAAAAGGGGGAATTTAGGGGGGCCTTTAAAAAAATTTAAACTTAAAACCCAAGAAAGAAAATTTCAAGCCTTGCCAAAAGTTAAAAAAGGGCCGAAAGTTGGGGCCATTAAACCCGCAAAATTTGAACTTTAAAACTCCCAAAAGTAATGACACGATTTTTTACCGTCTTTTTTCCCGGGAAAGTAAGGGACACGTTTATACAGGGCCTTTTTTCCCGAAAGAAGGGGACACGATTATACACGTTTTTTGGTTGGCCGCACTTAGAAATGCTTTTCAATTCTGGTCGTTTGGGTTTCGTAAAAGATAAAGGGCCCAAAGGGGGAACCCAGTGCAAGAAGAGAAACCCAATCAAATTCCATCTCTGCGAAAATTCATTTTATGAAGAGAGACGCGGAACTTAAAAATTTTTTCCTTTAAAAGGATGTAGAATCCGGGGGGATTTGATAGAAACCTTTAAGTTAAAACCCAAAAAAGGTTTGAGTCATTAATCAAGAAAAACCTTTTCGAGCTTTCTCCTAAAGTGACAAAAACAAATAAGGGTTTTAAAAAACTAAACGGTCAACGTTCCCACCACAGATCCCCGGGAAAAAAAAATTTTTTTTTCAATTTTTGGATTTGGTCGATCGAGGAAAAAAGGGTTAAAAGAAAAATGTTTTTGGGAAGCCAGCCACAATAACTACTTTTAAAAAACAGAGGGACAAAACACGGTAAAGTAAATGGGTTTTGTTTAGTGCCCTGCGAATTCATATTATAGCCCCCCGGGATCGATTGGGTTGTAGGGGGAGTGTAGTTGTAGTTCGTATTTTCCCATACCCATCATTCCACTACGAAAATTCCATGTTCCTATCTTTTTTTAGGGACAGGGTATTTTTTCCCAAAACTGTTCCTCTTAATGTATTTAAATTTTAAGTAGTATGTAGTACAAACGATACCCTATTTATGGACCAAGGGGTCCCCCCTGGTGTCTGTTTTTCCTAGGTTTCCTAGTATTCATCCTTTTTTTATATCAAAAAATCGTAAATCAAAATTTTAAAACTTTTTTTCAGTATTTTCTTCTCTTTAATCGCCTTTTCACCCTTATTTTATTGATTCAAATAATGTTCCGGGTTTTGGGGTCTAGTCTATTTCTTCTTATAACGAGAATGATGTGTTTTTTTTTTTTTATAGTTTTTAAGGGAAAAGTTTCAAATAGGGTTTTACATTAAATTTTTCGTTTCATTTTCTTTACTGTTTTTTTATTTTTTTGTGTGGGTGTGTGGTGTGTTTTTTTTTTGTGTGTGTGTGTGGTGTGTGTGTGTGTGTGTGGGTGTGTGTGTTTTTGGGGTTGGTTGGGGTTTAAGAATAGAATAGAATAGAATAGAATAGAATTTATTAAAAATTTTTTAAATTGCTCAGATTTTTATAACAAAGTATGGAGCCCCGCTCCTATAAGATACAATACATTTGGCGGGGTTTTTTAAAAACGATCCCAAATAAGAAAAATTTGGGGCATAATGCACATAAGATAAGTACACGAAAAACTAAAAGTTGGGGAGAAACCCAAATTTTTGTAAATTTTCCAAAACAAGGGGAACACATAAAAAAAATATAAAAAAAGGGATAATAATAATCAGATTACTTGTTAGCTTATAAAAAAAATGTCAAAATTGATCTGATGAAAAAATGACAAGTTTTTTCAAAATATTCAAAACGGGTACTTTGCTTTAAAACGCAACATATTTAAAAAATGGGGTTGGGCCAAAATTGTGTGTTTTTCTGGATATACAAAATTCCCCCCCCGCCTTCCCAATTTCCTCTTTTAGACATTCAAAATGGGGACATGAAATCTTTCTCCTAAAAAACATTAGCAAACATTGCTAAAAAGGGACGATTTCTCTGTTTACATTTTGTGATCTCCCAAAACATTTTTGGTAGTCTATTTTGTTGTTTGAATCTATTTACCTGGATGCGAATATTTTTGGGTAGTTTGACGGGGGTACACCCCCAACCAAAATTTTTGTTCAAAATATTGTAGTTACTGCATAACGTTTTTGTTGTAAATTTAGGGATCCCGGGGGTTTTAAGTAATCCACGGATCCTTTAATTCACTTCAATGCTTAAAAAACCCATGTGGGTTTTGGGGGCACATTTTATGAAAACCCCACATCCCTGACAAAACCCCCCACTAAATTCCATATATTCTTAATGAAGGAACCCAAGGGAAAGAAGTGATAACCCAAAACAAAATCCAAATGAAAAACCAAACTTTGTTTACATTTATACCCATAATTTGTGTTTTTACCTGAAATTAGCCGAGACCAGAAACCAACTTTCTGCATTTATAGGAAAATTTCCAGGGGGTTTAAAACTCCAATTTAAACCTTTATACCATACCCTGCTAGCGTTTTTATGCCCCAACCACAAATCTTTTTTAAAAATTTTTAAAGATAATATCTCTAGCTCTCAAAATCCTATGGGTCTCCCCAAACCCTCAGCTGCATAGGTCAGTCCTGGTAACCCATGGTTTTAAAATTAATTCCAACTGCATATCAACTCCCAATTTAAAAAATTTCTACATTTACCTTTAGTGAAAAAATTTTGGCTTTTGTTGCTTGTTTTTTTAAAAATCTAGCTCTCCTTTACGGAACCTGCCTTTGTAAATTAAAAAATTTAACCAAGTATTTGGTAATCTTTTTACCACCTCAACTTTTTCATAACCAAATTTTAAATTTATAATTTTTAGAAAGAGTTTTTCCCCCAATAACAACCCCTATTTTTGTTTTGTTACAAAATTAAACTTTAATTTCCCCTCATTAAAGTAAGTTTTTAAAAATGCTATCCCGAGCCTGCTTTATTCCTTTCCCCACTGTCCCCTAATATAATTGGGAAACATCTGCGGGGACATTAGAACAAAAAGTTTTAAAAAAGGAGTTTATCAAATCATGACCAAAATCTAGGAAAAAAAGCAGTTTCATTTAAAATAATTTTCTTTTAATATCATTAAGGGAAAAAGCGAAAAAACAGGGGCGGGCAAAAAAATTTCCCCTTTCCTTTCTCCCCCTGTTGAAAAAAGGGATCAGAATTCTTGGTTTTAACCCTTTCACAAAAACCTGATGGGACTATACAATTTTTGATTAAATTCAGTATTTTCCCATTTTACTTTCTCCCTCACTAGCTTGTACCACAAAACCCCCACGCCAAAACCAAATCAAAAAGGTTTCTTGTAGTTACGAATAAACAAAAAAAAACTTTTTTTTTCCCCCAGTTGAACAAATCAATTACCATTTAAGCAAAAATATATGGTTAAGGTAAAAGTTACTAAAGCCTTTTAAAAAACCAAACTTGTGTTTCATTAATAATATTGCCCAGTATCAGAATATTTAGTTTGTCTATCAATTTTTAAGGGATTTGAGGGGAACAGGGACCCAGGGAGCCCAACAGGGGGATGCCCCAGTAATTATTGGCGTCTTGAATGTTTTTCTTTTTCTTAATTTGGTGGGACCCACCCTCCAACCGCCCCTCAGATGGGCATGATAACCCCTATCAAGTTCTTATTAAATAGCTTTACAATTTTAGAGGGGAAAAAGAATGGGGCTGAGTACTTTTAATATATTCATTTTTATTTATGTCAGTTACTGGGCTTTTTTCGTTCTTTTGTTTTTTTAATGTTTCTCTTCACCTCTTCCTCAGTTAGGGGGTCATAAAATATTGGTAAGGGGTCAGTGTTGTTATCATAAATTGTGATTGTGTTTTTTTGCGATGTAGAAAATTTCTTTTTCATCAAATGGCCCAAACTGTTTAAAAGCTCATAAAAATTTTTTAGTGTAAAGGGAATCTTATGTTTTTTTTTTAAACCCTTTTGGATTTTAAAAAAATGCTTTTGGGTCAACTTCTGTTTTTTTTAAGTTCCTTTATTTAATTTGTCCCTTTTTTTTTGATTTTACTCTTTTTTTAATTTACCTTGGGATCTTTTCTTTTTTCAATCATTTGTATTAAAAATTTACCCCATTCCCCTTTTCAAAATTTTACTTATGTGGCTTTGTGGGAAATTTTTTTCTTTCTTTCCAACACTGATTATCATAGCCCTCAAAAAGGGCATTTTACTTTTTTTTTAATATTTTTTCCTCTTATTTTGGGGGAAATTTGTAAGTGCAGGCCAAATCAAAATTTTTGTTTTTAGTTCCGATTATACATAAACAGATAATTCATCTATATTTGTATTATCCCATTTACCTTTCCTACATAAATTTTCCCTTTAACACACTCTTTTCTCAGCTTTCCCCATTTTCCTGGTTTCACACTTGCCGGGCTTACCCTTGACATCATTTGTATTTACGGGGCTACTTCCTGTACTATTAAATTTCATTGTGCATGTCCCACAGGTCTCAGAGAACATAATCATCATAATCATCGTGCATCAAACAAGTATTCTAAAAACTGCAACACACTGCAAAAACTAATGGGGAAAACCTAAAAAATATCTTTAGTTGTACATTGTTTTTTGTAAAGTTTGTGTGTGTGTGGGTTGTGGTGGTATTGTGTGTGTGTGTGTGTGTTTTGTGTGTTGTCCATCACTTACCTCATACATTTTCCCATTATAGTCTTCATTGGTAAAAACGTTCCCTTTAGTCCCGGGGTTTTGATCCTGAATTTTAAACGTAAAAAACCACTCCTTCCCCCTTTTTCCCCCCTTCACCCCCCCTTTTTTCTGCCCCCTAAAAACCCCCTAAAATCCCCCTCTCCCTCCCTCCCACCCTCCCTCGCCCCCCTCACCTGAATCTTAATCCACCGTCATGTTTGTATGAGGTTTTTTACTTTCTCCCCCCTCTTCCTTCATGCTACTACTATACTACTACTACTACTACTCACTACTACTATACAACTGCTCTGCACAACTATTACAATACTACTACTATCTCTCTACTCTACTACTACAAACCCTACACTACTACTACTATACTACTACTACTACCATTATTGCCTCGTCGTCGTTCTCAGCTGATTTTTTCTTTCTTTTCTCTCTCTCTCTCTCTCTTTTCCTCTCTCTCTTCTTCTCCTCTCTCTC
>JACEEZ010018406.1:105000-110000 GCA_016584305.1 Chionoecetes opilio | reverse complement strand
ATTTTAATAATAGCATAATAGCAAGTGTCTGTCGAGCCGAAGCTCCCTGACAGGCAGATATGATTTAATATAGGTGCATTCAGACATGCCTAAACCCTAGCCTATAGCAAAATTATCCTTGACAGTACTATGTTATGAATAGTAGTAAAAAAAAAATAATGTGTGAATTATGTGTTATTACATAAATTATGCAAATGCAATAATAATAATAAATAAAATAATAAAAATTAAAAATTAAAAAAAGAGTAGTTAGTTTTGCAATATTTTGCATACATACTTGTCGAAATATCCCTGCTAAGAATTCTGAAGTATGAAATTTCTTATTTCCCTTTTGAATGCTAAATAGTTGTTTGTTTTAACTGAAGCTTTAATATTTAGTGGTAAGCTGTTGAATAACTTGGGGCCTGAACATAAAATACTGTTTTTATATAAAGCTGTTCTGAACTGTGGACAAATCAAATCTACATTATTGCTTCTAGTCTGATGAAGATTGTCAATAAATTTGAAAATTTCATTCCCTGTATAACTTGCAATAGACATTTTAGAAATCAATAATAAAGAAAAGTATTTGTGTATTGAATCGAATGTTAACATTTTCATTGAAGAAATAATTTCAGTGACAGTCAAATTTGCCTAAGAAAAGAATACATCTGACAACTTTCTTCTGAGCTATTTTTACCTTATATAAGAATGTTGGCCATGTGCTGGCCCAGATGGACACACAGTATGTTAAGTGAGGGTAACACAAGGTATAGTAAATACTAAGTAATGCATCTACAGTAAGATTGTAACGTATCTTGTACATTATTCAACAAATTTTTGAGACTTTCATACAAACCTCTTCTATGTGCAATTTCCAGTTCAGATTTTCATCTATGCAAACACCTAGGAATTTTGTGTGATTTACTCGATTTAATGTATCGCCTTCTAACTGTAATGGAGGAAGAATATTTTTTATGGATCTATTCTGAAAAAATATATAATTAGTTTTAGAAACATTAAGTTTTAATTTATTACATTTTATCCATTGAGATACTAAATTCAATTCTGTATTTATGTTTAAATGTAGGGAATTGATGTCTTTGTCAGCTAGTAAGAGGTTAGTATCGTCGGCATATATAATATATTGAAATTTTAAGCTAGCATTAATTATATCATTTATATATATGAGAAAAAGAATTGGTCCTATGATTGAGCCTTGTGGTACACCTCTGGATATAGATATAAAGTGTGATGTATCATTATTACAAAAAACAGATTGTGATCTGTTACAGAGGTAACTGCGAAAAAGTTGTAACGGCACACCCCTTATCCCGACATGTTTTAATTTATCTAACAAAATACAATGATTTAATGATTCAAATGCTTTGGATAAATCAATGAAAATCCCAACCACATAAAGCTTCTCCTCCAAAAAGGTATACACATTATATTGACAAAGTTTAATATAGCAGTTTCTGTTGAGTGATTTGCTCTAAAGCCGTGTTGATATTTAGTTAATAATTTATTTTTTTCAAGGTAGTTAGTTAAACGTGACGCAATAATTTTGTCATATACTTTACTGAAAGCAGGTAAGATTGAAGTTGGCCTGTAATTGTTGATGTCGCATCTATTACCAGACTTGAATATAGGAATGACTTTGGCTTTTTTTAAATGATCAGGAAATATGCCTCTTTTTAATGTTAGATTAATAATATAAGTTAATGGGATGGCCAATGATTCACATGAATGTTTCAGTTTTTTTTTGGAAGAAAATATTTTTTTTTATCATATCGTGGACAATTAGATTTTAGGGCCTTTAAATTATTGATTACTTCGGCGGTATTTGTTGGGGTCATGTACATAGAGAAGGCGGGGGGCTGACTTAAATACCTCATATAATCGTCGTCAGAAGAAGGTGTGTGTGTGTGTGTGTGTGTGTGTGTGTGTGTGTGTGTGTGTGTGTGTCTGTGTCTGTGTCTGTGTCTGTGTCTGTGTCTGTGTCTGTGTGTGTGTGTGTGTGTGTGTGTGTGTGTGTGTGTGTGTGTGTGTGTGTGTGTGTGTGTGTGTGTGTGTGTGTGTGTGTGTGTGTGTGTGTGTGTGTGTTTTGGCGGGTAGTATACGAAGGCAAATTGGTCGGAAGCGAATCAACAACGTGTTCGGTACTTCAAAGCCGTTTCAGTAACCATGTATGTATCGTGTATGTTTGTATCGTGTATGTATCGTATATATATCGTAAACTATGTATATGTTTGTGAATGAGACGCCGATCAAACCCTTAGTCAATGTGAAAGCAAACAATGAAAAAGCTAGTGAGAGAGAGAGAGAGAGAGAGAGAGAGAGAGAGAGAGAGAGAGAGAGAGAGAGAGAGAGAGAGAGCATTGTTTTTATCTAATATTACAACATACTCGCTATTGTATGTCTATTTTTCTTACAGACTAAAATCTATTCTTTTCCATTAATTAGTTTTTTTGTGATTTTCCACCTTAGTTTATTTGGAAAGGTAAGGTAATAAATCAGTGAGGAATAAGAGTAAGTTGCAGGTACAGTGAGGGCAAAGGTGGCGGTGTATCGAGAAGAGATAAGAGTGTAGAATTAAGACAGGCAGTGATGTAGTGATAGGATAAATATAGGTGGTGTGTGTGTGTGTGTGTGTGTGTGTGTGTGGTGTGTGTGTGTGTGTGTGTGTGTGTGTTTTCTATAGACGGATTTACTATTGTCTGATATAATGATAGTGGTTTAGGTGATAGTGGTGGTGGGTGATGCTGGTTGTGGTGGTGGTGGTGGTTGTGGTTGTGGTTGTGGTGGTGGTGGTGGTTGTGGTATTGTTGGAGATAATATAGTGATTCTTTTTTTACCGAGAATGTACGACACCTTATATGCCCTTTAACCCTTTCACGCACGGTGACGCGATCGCGTCAAAACGGGCCCCGTCTGCAATCTGAGCTTTTGACGCGAATTGCGTCAAAAAACAGTTAAAAATTCGCCAAAAATAAAGTATTTATCAGAATTGCGTCACAATTTTCTGCCTCAAAGATCCAACCTAGACCTATAAAATAAACTAATTGTCAACTCTCGTGTGAGTGGATGTGAAATGATAAGGGTTTGTGTGTCAGTCTCCACTCAATAGGCAGCCTGTGCGCGCGGATTGTCGTCCCTTTAAAACGTGTCCCGAGCTGGCCATAATGGCCATATGAAAATTGTAATGGTAGCGTTGGAATCCTCATAAAAATCCGCTTTTATTGACATATAAACCATAAAAAGTTGACTGGAAGTTTCGAGCTACGAAGTGGTGAACGTAAGTATTTCTTATTTCTCTTTACTCAATATTTTTTCGGAGTCGGTAAATTCCGCTATTTATTTGCATTTCTTGTTATTTTTTTCTTTCATAAGGCAGAATAATCTCTTGCAAAACCAATGATATATAATAATGCCAGGAAAAAAGAATACACGTTGGTGAAATTGATAAAATAAAAAAATAATTCGCCGCACAGTCTGGCCATTTCGCGGGGCCCCTTAGGGAGCATAAGACGGATGTTGCAGTGGACGGAAAAAAATTATTAAACTTTTCGTGCGTGAAAGGGTTAATTAAATCTCATCCTCCTTCGCCTCTCCTTTTTTTTCCCTCCTCCTCCTCCTCCTCCTCCTCCTCCTCCTCCTCCTCCTCCTCCTCCTCCTCCTCCTCCTCCTCCTCCTCCTCTTCCTCCTCCTCCTCCTCCTCCTCCTCCTCCTCCTTCTTTAACAAGTAACCCGAGGCATAACAGACATAACACAGGGACACGAAAGGCCTTGAAAACCCTCACAAGATTCACTCATAATAATTACCTTGTCTTCTTCCAACTCACTTCAAATGACCGACGATTATATATCAAGGAAACAAATGAGGTTCTTTAAATATTCATCTTTTTTCTCTCCTTATTCTTTTTACTCTTTAAATATTATAATCATCATTAATTATGTTATTGTCATTAGTATTAGCGGTTTTTTATTATTAAAGGCAATATTGATCCATCCGTATTGTCCTTTATTTTATTTACGAGCGTCATTTTGTCTGGGATATTATTTGTATTACGAAAATCAGAGAGAGAAAGAGAGAGAAGTAGATAGACATGCAGTTTTTTTCTCTAATAAAATAATAAAAACTAAATCTCTCTCCCCACCTCTCTCTCTCTCTCTCTCTCTCCCCCCCTCCCTCTCTCTCTCTCTCTCTCTCTCTCTCTCTCTCTCTCTCATCTCTCTCATCTCTCTCCTCTCTCTCTCTCTCTCTCTCTCTCTCCTCTCTCTCTCCTCTCTTCTCCTCCCTCCTCTCTCTCCTCTCTCCTCTCCCTCTCCCTCTCCTCTCTCTCCTCTCTCTCTCTCTCTCTCCTTCTCTCTCGTCTCTCTCTCTCTCTCTCTCTCTCTCTCTCTCTCTCTCTCTCTCTCTCTCTCTCTCTGTATGTGTGGGAGATAAACCTTCATCTATACATTTATTTTCTCATAGGTATTTTTCTTACCTAGCAATCAAGAGGCTCACAGATTGCCGTGACGAGATGCACCAGGGACACACGACACATTTTTTTACCTTTAATCTTTTACTTGTGTTTTTATTGAGTTGCATTTGCCGTGCGGTTTAATGAAGTTTCCATCAGACTGAAAATGTAACACGTGCTTATGATTGGAGATAAGGTTGAGTGGGCTGCGAAAAGGGGGGAGGGAGGGAGGGTTTAATTTAGGCGGGTTTTTTGGGGGGGGGGAAGAGGAGGGTTAGGATGGTAAGATACGAAAGGGAGTTGGGAGTTGAAAGGGGGGAATACGGTGGTTAAATATCATGTAGGAGGATGAATGAATGTGTGGGAATGAATGTTGTGTAGATGATAGAAATATACTGTAAAAAGGACAGTTTATAGTAGGTAGGGGTTTGTTCGCCTATAGTTCGTACAGTTAGTGAGAGAGAGAGAGAGAGAGAGAGAGAGAGAGAGAGAGAGAGAGAGAGAGGAGAGAGAGAGAGAGAGAGAGGAGATAGTGGCTTATATGAAACGTTG
>JACEEZ010018406.1:92500-102500 GCA_016584305.1 Chionoecetes opilio | reverse complement strand
GAAGAAAGGGTTTTTTTGAGGAGTAAAAAAGAGGGGATGTGGCAGCCAGCGCTGTCTGATTAAAAAAAAAGGGGCCTTTCCTCTTTTTCCCCGACATTTTTTAAAAAAAAATGGGGAAAAAAAAAAAAAAGGGGGGGAAAATTTTTTTTTTAAAACTCTTATTCTTTATTGTTTCTCTCCCCCTTTTCTCTCTCTCTCCTCTCTCTCTCTCCCTCTCCTCTCCCTCTTCTCTCCCCTCCTCTTCTTTCTCCTCCCCCTTCCCCCTCTCTCTTTTTCCTCTCTCTCCCCTCTCCTTTTCTCTCTTTCTCTCCTTCTCTCTCCTCAAAAGTGTCAAAAAAAAGGACGGAAATTTTAAAAAACGGCAGTAAAAAAGAAATTACTTTCATTGATTTTAAAGAAAGGGGACAAGAGAAGAGGGAAGGAAGATGCCCGATAAGTAAGGGAATGAGACAACGGAAAAAAAGGAAATTTTAAATATAAAAGGGTCAGGACAGGGAAACTAAGCCAAAAAATATAAAACTTTTTCACTCTTTAAAAATAAAAAAAAAAATAACTGGTCACTTTTCCGCCCAAGGTAAATATGAATCTCCGTTTGCTATAAAGAACAAGAAAAAATTATAGTGGGCGGAAGTAGTAGTTTTTAGTATAATGGTATAGTAGTAGTATTGTTGTATAGTAGCAGTAATGGCGGTATAGTAGAGTTGTTGTAGTGTCGTATAGTAGAGGAGTTATTTGTATAGTTGTATAGTATATTGGTGTATAGTATATAAAAATAGTAGTAATAGATAGTAGTAGTGGAGTGTGTAAAGAAATAGTAGTAGTAGTAGTGGTAGTATACAATGGGGTAGCAAAAGGAGCAGTATTAGAGTGATAGCTATATAGTAGTATAAATGACAATAGATGTATACAGTAGTATAGCACATCAAAAAAAAAATACTAATAGCAATTGTATTTACAGGGTGAAGTAATCAAAAAAACACATCTATTAGACAAAACCTGACCCAAGAAAATACAGTCACTGCCCCCTCCCTCCCCCCCCCCTTCCTCCCCCTTTCCCCACTTTCCACCCTGACCTCCCCCGCCATCCACCCCCTTGCCTCCCCCCCCCCCCCCCCCCCCCCTCATGTGGCCCGCGAGCCCCGCGGTGCAGCGGCCCTCAGAAAATCTTCACAAGAAATTTCCGGAAAAATAGTAGCTAATTAAACAGGGGATGACTAAAGCTCCATAAAAATAGCAAACTGTGTGTGTTGTGTGTGTGTGTGTGGTGTGGTGGGGGGGGGGGTTGTTTTATGGGGGAAATAACAAGTAATTTTCTGAATAAAAAAGGGAAAAAAAAGCTCTCCACTTAGCGGGTTAAAGGATGCACATTTAAGAGGAAGAGGAGGGGGGGAGGAAAAAAAAAAATAGGGGACGGAGATTAAGAAAAATGAGCATTAAAGGGGAAAGACGAAGCGAGGATAAGGACAAGGGAAGAAAAGGGAAAACAGAGGGGGAAAAACTAAAGATAGTAAAGATAATGGTCACAATAATGAAATGTAAAGGAAGAAGGCTGAGGGAAAGGATAAAAAAAGAGAATAACAAAGGAGGAGGGAAAGGAGGGGACGAGGGAAGGAGAAAGGGGGGAGGGAAAGGAGGGAAAGGGTTTTAAAGGGGGGAAAAAAGCAGAAATGAAGAAGGGGAAGGGAAAGGGGGGAAGGAAGGAAGGAAAAGGAAAGGGAAAGAAGGAAATAGGAAGGGAAAGGGGGGAAGGAAGGGAAGAAGGAGGAGGAAGGAAAAAGAAGGGAAAGGGGGGAAAAAACCCAGTGAGGCAGGGAGGCGTGAGAGGAGCTGTAAAGAAAAGTAAAACTCTTCACTCGGGAAACCAAATCACTTCCACAATAAATAATAATGGAAATCAAGACTTTACCAAAGATCGCTCTGCCAGGTGTAAGGGCCAGGTCAAATTAGTTTTCTCGTCACTTTAATGTTTTTTACAGGTATAAACAAGCTTGAGGATTAGTAATTAATCAAAACAGGTAAAAAGGTAAATTGTCTTTCACTTACGTAATGATTATCTCTTCGATAATGTGAGTTTAAGAAAGTTAGGAAAGTAAAGAAAATGGTTAGGAGGAGTAGTATGGAAAGGAAAAGTTGTATTGAGTTTCATTTAGTGTTTCGTTTTATTCATGAAATTTTAGATTTTATTAAGCCTGAAAACACACACCCCACCACAACACACCCCCAAAACACACCACACACACACACACCACACACACACACACACACACACACACACACACCACACACAACCACACACCCCCACACACCACCACCCACACACACACACCACACCCACCACACACACACACACACCACAACCCACACAAACACAACACACAAAACCCCACACACACAACACAACACAAACCCCACAAAAACACACACAAAACACCACACACACCCCCAAACCCACACACAACCACACACACAACACACACAAACCACACCACAAAACCACCACACCACAAACCACCCCACACACACACACACACCACCACACCACACACACACACCACACACCAAACACCTTTATTAAACGTGGTGTGTTGGGGTGTGTGTATGTTTGGGGTGTGGTGTGTGGTGGTGTGTGTGTGAGTGGGAGGGACTAAAAGGAAACAAAAGGTGATTTGTTAGCATCACGAGTTGAATGGGTTTTTTGTTCCCTTGTGTGTGTGTGGTGTGTGTGTGTTTGTGATGTGGGGACTGTGTGTGTGTTTGTGAGTGTGGTATTTTTGTGTGTTGTGTGTGTGGTGTGTTGTGTGCTCCTCTGCCGTCTCCTCCCACGAATGGTATAAACGAAAAGCAAACGGCAAGGGATGAAAATTTGGTGCATCATTCCCTGCAGCAGACTAGCAATGGTTTTTGATGACGATGGAAAAAAAAGGGAGGAGGGGAGGAGGAGATAAGACCCGGAGCTAGAAGGGGAGAAGGAGGAAGAGGAAGAGAAAATGCATCTGTGTATTCATCGTAAACTCTTGATAATAGTTATAGTTTTCCTGTTGTGTTACATTCATCATTTAATAATTCTCCTTTACACTTCCTCTTTTGGGTAGATGAAGTAACGCACCTCCTCCTCCTCCTCCTCCTCCTCCTCCTCCTCCTCCTCCTCCTCCTCCTCCTCTTCCTCTTCCTCTTCCTCTTCCTCTTCCTCTTCTCCTCCTCCTCCTCCTCTTCCACAGCTATCGAAAAAAGTTGAAGAAGAAAAAAGATATGAAGGAGAATAGACGAGAGGATAAAAATTGGAAAACGCATACGTATATATATAAAGTTGCGAGGAACCCTTGAGGACGGCGGTAAGTAGGGTGAAAGTTACTAAAATTTCGGCAAGAGCGAGGCAGGTTAGAGCTCTTTAAGTTGAGAGATAAAGTTTAAGGAGCGCCAGGAAGGTTCAAAGGGAGACTGTACTAGATGTGAAGTTAATTTCCAGTGGAGAGGAGGAAGGAAGGAAAAAGAAGAGAACGAGGACAAAGTAGAAGAGGAGGAGGAAAGTCATGGGGTTTCGTTTTCCCCTAGCTAAGTCGTGAAGGGGAGGAGAAAAAGGGATATTCCACTCTCCCTACTGCAGGCCCGCAGCCAAGACTTGAATTTTTTTTTTGGGGGGGGGCATTTCCATCGTAAGGGTTGCTATATTATTTAATACTTTTCCTTCCACGTATATTTCTACTAGAATGTCATTCTTCTAGACTAGTATGTTTTTACTAGAATTTATACTTGAATGAATGTAGCTGTATAGAATCAAATCATGTGTCATGAAAAAGTAGTAAATCTGGCTTAAATTTTTGTATTTATTTGCCTTGTGTGTAGGCAAATCATTTATGCTTCTTAGTAAAAAAACTTCTGGGGAGCTAATGAGTTTCATAGGGGGGCTAAGCCCCCCCCCCCCCCCCCGTAGCTACGGGCCTGCCCTTCTGGCTGGACTGTGCCCCCCACACACACACATTTCCCTATAACTGATTGTCATTTCATATACTCGTAAAGTCCAGCCAGAAGGGAGAGTGAAATATCCCTTTTTTTCTCCTCCCCGTCACTACTTAGCTAAGGGAAAACGAAAGCCATGACCTACTTGATGGGTAGTTGATGTGTCTGCCTAAGTTTCAAAGGAAGACCATCATTGTTTATAATCCGTCACTGGTGTATTCCCAAGTTTTCATTACACTTAAGTTTCCCTCCTTTATTTTATAGCTGTAGACTCGCCTCAATCAATCAATCATTGGGGGCATACGCCGAGGGGCGCGTCGCCTCGCCCACCCTACGACGCCACTCCCGGGGGTCACCTCGCGCGAGTTCCCATGCAGGCTCCTTTCCCATACCAAGCAGCTCTCGACAAGAAACATCAACTTGCCCCAGTCACGAGCCTTGTGGGCGCCCCTTTAGCCTCCTCCACGCCTGATTGTCTCTTACAGATACAACCCGATGGGAAGGATCGTTTCAGGGTAGCGTGCCACATGCCCATATAGCCGAAGTTGGGGCTGACGGACTATGCAGTAATAGGCCTCAATTCAGTCTCACGGTGCAATCGCTGATTTGACACGTAATCATCCCAGCGATACCCCATGATTCTGCGAAGACACTTATTACCAAAGGCATTGATTCGTCTCTT
The DNA here is from genome assembly GCA_016584305.1 of Chionoecetes opilio. NCBI lineage: Eukaryota > Metazoa > Arthropoda > Malacostraca > Decapoda > Majidae > Chionoecetes > Chionoecetes opilio. The sequence continues at coordinate 97,861 of JACEEZ010018406.1, read as the reverse complement.
CAAGTCACTATTTAGTGTCCATGTCTCACAACCATAGAGTAAGACAGGGATCACAAGCGACTTGAAGATCCGGATCTTTGTCCTCCTACACAGGTACCGACAACGCCAAATACTCCCGCTGAGCGAGTCCATAACACCGTGGGCTATGCCAATCCGCCGTAAGACTTCTTGACGTGACCCGCCGTCATTATGGACTGCGCTACCAAGGTATGTAAAACTTTCCAAGATCTCAATGTCCTCGCCACACGCATGAACAGACTGTACTGCTTCATCTAGTAAGTCTCCAAACACCTGGACCTTGGTCTTGAGCCAGGAGACCTCAAGTCCCAAAGGCTTTGCCTCCTCGTGCAGCGCCTCGAGAGCCATCACCAGGACCTCCAGCGACTCAGCAAAGATTACTGCATCATCGGCAAAAACAAGATGAGTGATCTTGGTGTTGCCGACGGATGCTCCACAATCACTTTGATCTACAACCTTGTCCAATACCCAGTCCATACAAGCGTTGAAAAGTGATGGGGCAAGGACGCACCCTTGCCTCACCCCTGTATTCACAGGAAAGAAGCTGGATACACCTGCCCCACACTTCACAGCACTCTCAGTCCCAGAATACAGACCAGTTATCAAACCAATAGTCCTTGCAGGAATCCCTCGAAGTCGCAGAAGATCCTAGAGTGACTCACGATGCACTGAGTCAAACGCCTTCTTGAGATCAACATAGGCTGCAAGCATCCCCTGTCGAAACTCACGTCGGCGTTCCACCAGGACACGAAGCGCTAGGATACGGTCCGTTGTTGACTTACCAGGCGTGAACCCAGACTGCTGAGGTCTCTGATGCTTCACCAGATGACTGCGAATTCGTGTCAGCAATAGATGGGCAAGCACCTTGCCTGGTACGCTGAGCAGTGTAATACCGCGGTAATTGTTGCAGTCCTGACGGTCCCCTTTCCCTTTCCAGATAGGGACGACCAGCCCCCTTACGACCAGCCCCCTTTTCCAGTCAGGAGGAATGGTACCTGATTGCCACACGGCAGTCAGGACATCATGCAACCCGCGGATCATGGCCTCACCCCCAGCTTTGAGGAGCTCCGCACTGATATTACAAACACCAGCTGCCTTTCCACCCTTCAACTTTGCTACAGCCTCTCTGACTTCGTCAAGAGAGGGTGCGGTTTCGTCAATGGGAGGATCGGCATCCACTGCCTGTAACCCAGTGGTGTGAAGCTGCTCAGTTGGAGGGTCTACCGTGAACAACTGCCCAAAGTACTCAGCCCAACGAGCCATCTGCCCATCCATGTCCGACACGAGGCGCCCATCTGCTGTTCGAATAGCACTCGCCCGAGAAGGAGACTTGGAACGGAGCTTCTTCAGGGCTCGGTAGGCGGGTCGGAGGTCATTAGCGTTCAAATGACCCTCGACATCCTCAGCGAGACTCCTGACATACCTCTCCTTGTCTCTCCTCAGGAGGGTTCTAGTCCGGCGTGACAGAGCCCTGTGCTGGTCCCGGTTCCCAGCCAGCCTGGCAGCGCGACTCTCCTCGATTTTTTCCAGCGTCTCCGTCGAGACAAAACCACGCCTTGACCTCGGGCGCTCCCCAATACACTCCTTGGCAGCCTGTAGAGTTTCACGTTTGAAGGTATCCCACAGTTCTACAGGATCCCCGAGAGCACCGAGCACATCAAACAGATTTGAGACTGCCACCGCATACTCATGAGCACATGTCAAGTCCTTCAGTTTCTCAAGATGAAACACAGTATGGTTACCTCTTGAAATTCTTCTGGACTTGACATGAAGCTTAAGTGTAGCAACAACAAGTCTGTGATCTATTCCAAAGAACTCAGTACTCCGGTAAACCCTGCAGTTCTGGAGGATCCTCCAACGAGTACTAACGAGGATGTGGTCGATCTCCTTAGCTATCCCTCCGGCATTACTATACCATGTCCAGCGGTGCAGCTCTGGTCTCTGATACCAAGAACCTGCAATTCTCAACCTTCTGGACCTTGCAAAGTTCAGAAGCAGAGAACTGTTGGTGTTTCTGGTACCGGAGCCATGGGGACCAACACACAACTCGTAGCCATCTCTCACAGTGCCAGTAGTAGCATTGAAGTCGCCCAAGACAATGAGTGTGTCCCGAGGAGGACACTGGTCTAATACAGAGTCGAGTTTGGCGTAGAACATCTCCTTCTCTTCAGTTTTACGCATCTCGGTAGGAGCGTACACGCCAACAAGAGACATGAAACCCAGAGTGTGTTTCATCCTCACCCGCATTATACGCTCATCAACCGGAGTAACCTCAACAACTGACGGCTGCAGTTTGCTGGAGATGCCTATAGCTACTCCCCGTACACAGTGACCATTGCTCATGCCGGACCAGTAGTAGGTGTAACCCCCACTGCTAGTCTCGCCACTGCCAGGCCTCCTCGTCTCAGAGAGTCCCACTATATCCACCCTCAGCCTACTGAGCTCGCCCGATAGGAGAGGTAGTCGATGATCGTCTGAGAGGCTCAGAACGTTCCACGAGCCCACACGAAGAACCCTCCGCAGGTTGATCCCAGGAGTGATTCGACGGGCAGGCGCCGCCTCTGCACCGCCCCGGCCACCCCCATAAGAAAAAGTTGGGCTAGGGGGCCCTACCACTTGATTTAGAGTGCGGGATTCCCGAGGGCTTTGCCCCGCACTCGTCATAGGCAAACCCCTCCCCTGCGTCGGCATAGGAGGGGTTTGCATGGTCGGGCCCCCCGGCAAAACCGGGTCGGGGGCGCGATTACCGCGCCCCCGGCCTCTACCTCTTACTATGTTTGTGGCTAGTTTAGTTTTTACAGGGAAGGGTTGCAAACCCCCCCCCCCAACCAATCTATGTCAGGGATTGGCCTTACTGCTCACCGTGGCCAGGGACGCAGAACCCCCTGTAGGGATTAACCCCAGGCTGCCCACTATTTAACCCATAGCTGGGACTATTTAACCCATAGCTGGGACCCGCCTCGCTCATGTAAATATAGTATTAGTAGTAATATAGTAGTACTACATTATTATTAGTAGTAGTAGTGGTAAGTGTTCTTGTTATCGTTGCTGTATAGAAATAACAATAAAGAACAACATACGACGAACAATAACAGCAACAATATATACAAACAGCAACACAGTAATTAACACACACACTCAAAATGCCAATACAATAAGTGAGAGAGTTGCTAAGATATTTCAGTCATCAAAGAATATAAAAGAAAGAAGGTAGACAAAAATAACACGAAGCTGATCATTACTGGAGTAAAGAGGATGCACGAAATTGACTTGAAATACCGATAAATTTTGGGCAATGGATCGGGCCAGAGGGAAAAGCGAAGAGGAGGACGTGGTTTTGCAATGAATTTCGCCAGGGGAGGTATCGATAACGACGAGGGGAGAAAAGGAAGGGGAGGAGGAGGAGAAGGAAGGAAATGTATATGGAGGAGGAAGAGGAGAAAAACATGAGGTGGATGTGTCATGGAAGAGAATGATGGAGTGGATTGCAAGTAAGCCAGTGAAGGAAAAATGATAATTAACTAGGATGATGCAAAGGAGGAATATAGACACACGCACGCACGCACGCACGCACGCACGCACGCACGCACGCACGCACGCACGCACGCACGCACGCACGCACGCACGCACGCACGCACGCACGCACGCACGCACACACACACACACACACACACACACACACACACACACACACACACACACACACACACACACACACACACACACACTGTTGCCAGAAGCCCCAGTGAGCCGCCGAGGCCTTCTTATGACCTGCACAAACACACAAACAGTGCGTCACCCCTGCCATTGCAAAACCCACATCGAAACCATGTAATTTTTTTTTTTTTTTTTTTTTTTTACATCACAAAGGACTGGCCAAGGGCACAAAAAAATGGGTAACACAAAGCCCGCTTAGTTGCCAGTCCCTATAAGGAAGACAGTAAGAGAATAATATAAAAAAGAGTGGTGAGCCAATTTAGTTCAAGAGGTGTCTTGTCTTGTCTTGTTACTCTTCTTTTGAAAAGATTTAAGTCATAGGAAAGTGGAAAAATAGAAACAGGAAGAGAGTTCCAGAGTTTACCAGTGAAAGGGATGAAAGAGTAAAGATACTGATTAACTCTTGCATTAGGAAGATGGATAGAATAGGGATGAGAATGAGTAAAACGTCTTGTGCAGCGAGGCCGCGGGAGGGGAGGAGGCATGAAGTTAGCAAGTTCAGAAGAGCAGTGAGCATGAAAATAACGGTAGAAGAGAAGCAACATTGCGTCGGTGATTTAAAGATTGAAGACAGTCAGTCAGAGGAGGGGAGTTGATGAGATGAAAAGCTTTTGACTCAACCCTGTTTAGGAGAGCTGTATGAGTGGATCCTCCCCAAACATGTGAGACATACTCCATACATGGGCGGATAAGGCCCCTGTAGAGAGCAAGCAATTGGAAGGGAGAAAAAAAAGGACGCAGACGCCACAGGACACCTAACTTCTTAGAAGCTGTTTTAGCAAGAGATGAGATGTGAGATTTCCAGTTCAGATTTTTAGTAAAGGATAGTCCTAGAATGTTCATTGTAGAATAAGGAGACAGTTGAGTGTCATTGAAGAAGAGAGGATAGTTATCTGGTAGGTTTTGTCGAGTAGATAGGTGAAGGAATTGGGTTTTTGAGGCATTGAACAAAACAAGGTTTGCTTTGCCCCAATCAGAAATTATAGAAAGATCAGAAGTTTGGCGCTCGGTGGCATCTCTCCGTTCCTGTTGAGTTGGACGTCTAATAAACGACGTTGAAAAATGCAGGGTAGAATCATCGGCGTAGGAGTGGATAGGGCTTTGAGTTAGACTTAGAAGATCATTAATGAATAATAGAAAGAGAGTGGGTGATAGGACAGAACCCTGGGGAACACCACTATTGATAGATTTAGGAGAAGAACAATGTCCGTCTACAGTAGCTGCAATAAAACGGTTTGAAAGGAAACTTAAGATGAAGGTACAGAGAGAAGGATAGAAACCGAATGAGGGTAGTTTGGAAATTAAAGATTTGTGCCAGACTCTATCAAAAGCTTTTGATATGTCAAGGGCAACAGCAAAAGTTTCACTGAAACCCCTAAAGGAGGATGACCAAGATTCTGTTAGGAAAGCTAGAAGATCGCCAGTAGATCGCCCTTTACGGAAACCGTACTGACGATCAGATAGAAGATTGTGAGAAGATAGATGCTTAAGAATCTTCTTATTAAGTATAGATTCAAAAACTTTAAAAAGGCAGGAAGTCAAAGCTATAGGACGGTAGTTTGAAGGATTAGAACGGTCACCCTTCTTAGGAACAGGTTGGATGTGAGCAAACTTCCAGCAAGAAGG
>JACEEZ010018406.1:0-85000 GCA_016584305.1 Chionoecetes opilio | reverse complement strand
ACTGCGGCATTTGCAACGGCGCGTCCTGCATTGCTTGTGGCAAGCATACAAAATCATTTCCAGGCAGCTTTCTGGGATTGGACTCCATGACATCAGTATGGGCTGTAGTCCTGAGGTGCCAGGCTTCCATCCCATGTCCACGGGCGCAGGAAGCTCAGGTACGGCACAGTGAGCATTTCTCCATATCATTGATTGGTAGTGTACACGCATCAAATGAAAGCGGAGAGCATCGCTCGTTGGAGACATTGCTTCTGGTTTCCCAGTTTTGGAGAGTATATTTCTCGCTGCATCAACCGAGTCTGTTCTGTGAACATCATATATTCTGCAGACAAATGTTTCCGAAGATCGAATGGTCTCCTCTGTCAGTTCACCAGTTCCCAAGTTATGAAGCAGTTGATGGTGTTCTTTGAAGACTTTAAATGAGGTCCGTTTTGTGTGATTTGCAAAGTAGGACGTGGTGTCACAACCGGTCAGTGCTTGAAATGGTAGCAGGTGTGTCGCTGAATCTCTTGGTAGGTTGTTGAAAACCACATCAATAGGAATGTATCGTCGTTTCTTGGCCGTGCCAGACAACATCCAGAGGCGTTCACATTGCACACGTGGGAAGTGAGAAACCAAAAGCACAAGAACCTTATAGTGTCTATAGTGTACTTTATATTGTCTCTTTATGACACTACAACTGTTTTAAACTGGCTATGTACAGCATGTAACAACAACATAGTGTCAGCTTCTTCATGTGTAGCTCTCAGTTGGGACAAATCAGTGGTTGACTTTGAGGACCTAACTTCAAGTTCTTCTCTGAATCCTCCAGCAACTACAATCTCCTTATCATCAGGCGCCTGAAGACACAGTTCCTCAGAAAGGAAATGTGCAAGGTCTACTTTGTTGTCAGGAAGTGACAGAAAGTTGGTCCAGTTTTTTGGAAGAGGCACATCACGACCTTCGATAGGGCGTCTGATGGGTCGAGCTGCTTTTTTACGTCGTGTTCTGGTATCACGCTTGATTGTCTCGTCTCGGTATCGGTCAAAGACAACATCTATCCGTTGATAGTCAGAACCTGCCTTCAGTACTGCTCTAACGTATGTGTCCGCTAGATCTCCAAAAGTTGCAGCATTATTCGGCTTTCCTAGGGCTACCACCAATGCCTGTCCATCAATGATGAGGGAAGATGACGAATCGGGAACTTCAATAGCTTCAGGACAGCCTATATCTTTAGTTAAAGCATCTGCCAGAATGGACGTCTTGTTCCCAGTGCGGAGTTTACCATTCATTTCAGCAAGTGATATAGGAACTGGCAGGAGTTCGTGCTTAAGAACAGCTGGTAAATCAACTAGACGGCCTGCTTCATAGGCAGTGACAAGGCGTTGGAGGACGTTTCTGTCTGCCTTCAGGATAGTTCTTTTCTCTTGGTCTTTACTGTCTTTCACCACTTCATACAGGGATGCAAATGTTTTTGCGTTGCTCTTCTGTTGGGGCACATGTATTAGAACGTCCGGCTTGTCACCTTGCTCAGGTATAATCAATCTCTCCTCCACAAATGTGTTGACTTTTTCTTGTCCGAGTTCTTTGGCACAAAGTAATGAGTTTTGGATCTCCTCTGTTGTCAAGTCTTTTGTGACAAGATTTTGTAAGGACCCCGGTGAAAGTGATGCAAACTCCTTGAATCTCTGGAAGGCTATGAATAATGCCATCTCATCATCATTGCCCCGCTCTTGTCGTTAATGTGTAGCTTCATTGTGCACAAGTGTACTACCAGTAGAGTGATTGAACATCGCATATGTTCTTTTTTTCTTAGTTAGGGGGCCTACCTTGTAACTATAAGGTCTAGACACTTAATTTTAATTTTAGTACGTACAGTTGCAGATATCGAAAAACTTTTTTTTCCGTTCGGGAGACATCTAATTTGCATATTAAATTATTTTATTTGTATAGTTTCCTAAATAAATGTCTTTGCCCTATTCCCTGGTCTCCAACAAACAGGTACAGACACTTCATTTGTTATTTTATCTTGCCTGGTAACAGCATTACTGCAGAAATTCTTCAAAATAGGTCCAAAACTGGATGTTTGGTGACCGTTTTGAATATGTAAATTAGATGGTTAAAAACTCAAAATTTCGCTTGGGAACCGGGTTTATCGGATTCAGCACACCCGAACTAGGTTAAAAAGCATGATTCCCAACTTTTACCCAAAAATGTCCCTCGAAGCTTATAGAGGCCCTTTTTTCAGAAATGGCACTAGACTATTACGTCTTCATTCCGTCATCAATTCAATGTTGTTTTTATATATGAAAGTTAATCAATAATTCAACGCTGGGTATTACTTAGATAATAAGTAGATTTATTAGTAATTCAACGTCTGCTTCTAAGTGAGAAATAAGTACATTTATCAGTGAATCAACGTTATTTTCTAAGTAAAGAAGAAGCAAAAGTATCAGTAATTCAACGGGTTTTTTTTTTCTAAGTAGAGAATAAGTTTATCAGCATCTCAGTTTGAGGTGAAATTTCAGAATGGTAAAGGGGAGGGAAGAGATTAGAGTTTATGACAACGCCGCCGCCACACCTTCCGCCCTTCCTTTTTTTCTCCGTGTTGCTGCTCTGGGCTGCGTTCAGTAGGGTTCTCCCGCACAATTCGTTTTTTCTCTTCCCTACTGAACGATTGACAAAACATTTTGCTCACAAGATAGTAGCTGTCGAAATTTATCGCTGTGGCTATTCTTATTCTCGCAGAATAACTTGTTGATGCCCCTGTATTTGATGCAGCAGAAGTTATAGCAGCAGGAAATGAAATATTAAGGAGGCAAGAAGAAGAGAGAGAAAAGGAAAGGCTTTCTTTATCCTTTGTTTACATACCCTTATTGTGGCGCGAGCTGGCAACCGAGCGGCAAACCAACTCCGGGATACCCGTGTCTCCAACCGTGACCGCCAACCTCGTCCCTGCTCTTCGTTCCAAAATTACAGGGTATTTTATCCCTCTTATGGTAAGCGAAGGTCTGCCGCTCGTCGTTCTACCGCCTACCGTCATGACTCTCGGTACGGGCCCTTTACTTGAGTCGGTGTGCGATAGAGAAAACCGAAATTTCGAATTCCGCAATTCGAAGCGTACGAAATCCCTTACTGAACGCAGCCCTGGTCATCATTGTTAAGCGTCTATTTATTGCAACATCAATTTCGCGTCACTCCTTAAAGTGAATAATTTTCCGGCACAGCAGTTTCCGCGGCGCCTCCAAGATTTTGGCGCTAAGAGGAAGCTGCGAGTTTTGTGTAAGATTCTTTGTCATCAAGAGTTCGAGACGAAGTGAACTAACGCGCGTCCCTCCATTTTCCTCCAGCGACATCATAGCCAGCGAAAAAAACCCACCATATTACGCCTTACTTTTATTTCAATCTTTGCGTGATATTAGTTCTTAAAAGAAAAAAAAAATAACCTTCGTTTATTACAAATTTTCTATGATTTATTTTTCATATATATATATATATATATATATATATATATATATATATATATATATATATATATATATATATATATATATATACAACAAATTCTCACGTAATAACCTCAACCTGAACCGTCATCTCCCTTTTACTTTGACGTATACAGTTACAATTTTCCTCGTAATAGAAAAAGCAAAGGAAAGGCCGACAGACGTTCCGGAAATTATTTGCCCCAGACTCATTCTCCCTTGCCTCGGCGGGCCTGCTGGTCGGTGCACGGGGGGGGGGGGGGCCGCCTCGGGGGGAGCGGACGAAACGTGACGCCGGCGGGGATGGTGCGGACGTGTGGCGGACAGGGGGGGGTGGTGCGTACGTGCGGGGGACAGGCGGAGCATATGGGTGGCGAAGGAGACGAAGACATGTGAAAGAATACCAAGAAAGTGTTTTAGAGACTGATATTCAGAAAGAGTGACAAACGGACGGACAGACGGACGGAAGGATAGACATAATTATACTTGTCATGGTCGGTATACTTGAGAGGTGTTTTACCCTTTTCTTCAGTCCGTTTTTCTGGCTACTTTACCTGATGCTGGAGAGGTAACGGTCAAGGGGATCCTTTAGAAAATGTGTGTTACCTTGCATCACTGGCTACGTATCCTTGACAGTGTCGATAGTAAATAAGATACAGCAATGTCTTGATCAGTTTAACTCCGTATATAGAGGATGAAGTATTGTGATCATTCAGCTTGTGTCCCCTTTACTAGTCTGGTCCAAGAAGGAGAAGGAAGTACAGTGTAGGATAAGAAGATACTGTTGACGGGGAGACTGACGAAGAGAGACTGACAAGTGATAGAAAAAGAGGGCAAGTGACCGACAGCTGACATTCAAGTGGCAGAACTGACGGACGACTGACATAATGATTGACAGAGGACCAAGAGAAGGAAGGAACGGTGACGCTAAGGGACGTTGATGGGACGCTAAGGAGTGGAAGAAAAAGGGAAAACAAGCCGCGGAGAGCTGACGGGGAGCGCTTGAGAGGCGAAAACCGACGTACTTGAAGGAGGCGCCGACGGTGTACTTGGAGGTGACGTCAGGGAACACTGTGATCACCTGCTCTTCACCTGCGAGTAATGAGTCCTCGGTGATGCCCCTCTTTCATCTCACCAGCAATTGAGTCACCTAAATGAGGCATCCCCCCTGGCGTTCCCCCAGCCACTTACATTTCCCCTCTACACCCTTCTCCCTCCCCCCTCCCTAACTATCAATTATTTTTTCTGTTATTTACTCACCCCTTTCCTCACGTCTCACACACTTTCCCCATTTTCTCCTTATCCGTATCTTTTTATCTTCCCTTCTTTCCATTTTGTACTCTTTCATTTTTTTATTTCTTTTTTTAGTTTGTTTGTTTTTCTCACATTATATTTTTTTCGTCCTCAATTTATCTTTCTTCCCAGTTCTTAATCACAGCGTCTCATACTTGTCATCCTTTCCTTCCTTCTGTCTTCGCATTTGCCTCCTTTGTATCTTTTCTTTATGCCTTTCCCCCTCATGTCTTTTTCAGCTTCCTTCTTCCTGTTTACTTCGCTGTCTTCCCTCTCCTCCTATTTCTTATCTAGTGCACTATGTCCCGTTTCTAAGAAGAGGGAGTGTGTTTTATATACATTACCTTAAAGTCATTTTACTCCTCGTTCGCATGTCTGGTTCTCTTTTTCTTCTTGTTCGCTTTACTCTGTGGTTTACTCAGGCTCTCAGACACCGTGGCAGTGAACGTAAGTCACCATGGGTGGCAGGACGCGCTGAATAAGTATCTTGCTTGTTTTAGTTCTTACTCGTCTACACGTACAAACTTGAAATAGCAAAAAGAGCCGGGAAAGGAAGGCCAAAGCTCTCATTACGTGGCACGTCTTTTGGTTTGATTTTTTATTGCGATTTCTTGTTGTTGTTCTTTGTTCTTGTCGTAGTCTCCTCCTCCTCCTCCTCCTCCTCCTCCTCCTCCTCCTCCTCCTCCTCCTCCTCTCCTCCTCCTCCTCCTCCTCCTCCTCCTCCTCCTCCTCCTCCTCCTCAATTTAGCCTGAAAAGTTGACACAATTCGTCGGCGTTGCGGGCGGGTGGTCGAGTCCTTCCAGTTCTTCTGTTTGTGTTGTCAAGCTGGGTCGTCGAAGTTTTGTGTTTCGTGTGTTGATCTTGTGTTGAGTTGGCGACCCCATCGTTGTCGTGACTTGTACCTATCCTATTTGGCTTGCTTTCTTCTCTTTTTTTGGCTGTGTGTGTGTAACGCGAGAAATTACATTAATAGGGGAAGAGATGAAATAACATAAGTATCAATAAGCTAACGAGGAATTTTCCTCCACGCCTCATTCCTGAATCACTGGTTAGGCTTATATTTTAAGCCAGTGGTAGTTGACCACGTATCGAAACGAAGTGAGAAGGGGAGCTGAACGTCAGGTTAGCATTTAGTAGCAGACGGGACTCCCGGTGGGTAAGCCCACTGGGAGGTGACCTTATCCTCCCTTGTAAAGGTATGTTATAAAATGTTTGTTAACTAGAGATGTAGACATGACTTACTGGTGATTCTTTTTGTTGACCAGGATTAATGACTTGTATTACTTAGGGTCCCAAGGTAGGATGCTGTTGGCGGACCAGGGGGCCAAGCGCTCACAAATTAGCAGAGGGGGCAACCACAACATGTCACAGCCAGCCGTGTGAGGACAAGGAGAAAAGAAGGAAATTGAAAAATAAGTGAGAGGGAAACAGTTGGAAGTGGGATAGACTACGTATACATTATATTAGGATAACGACTTGAGCATTACATGTGCGTATCGTTAAGGGGTAACAGTGCGACTGAAGTTACCAAAGATAGGAAATTATATTAGGATAACGACTTGAGCATTTCGCGTGCGTATCGCTAGGAGGGAAGGAAGACTTAATATTAAGATAACTTATGAATGTACACCAGTTGGGAAGTGAGACAGTAAAGAGTTGAATATATTATAATTAGAAATATATTAACGAGTTATCATTCAGTTTCCAACGTACATATTTTCTTAAATCTTTTATTTTTGTTCAATCATATATTTTTTTTCCCACTTAATGTGGGTGGTGGCAGCGGAGTAACCAGGACTGTAGAGTACACTCCCAAGGTGGGCACTACATAATGGTAACAAAGGTGTAGATGGTCAAAAAGATCATTACATGTGTATTCATCTAGTTGTATTTTACAGGGCCAGAGCAATGCTCGTGTGGCCCCGTCTCCATATCAACATTTTTATATCATTCATCCTTAGTGCTTTGTGTTGGCCGAAGCCAGCACCCCGGAGAGCAGGTCACAAACCCCGGCTAACACCCGGTACCCATTCACTGCTGGGTGGACAGGGGCTCAGGTTTTAAGGAAACAACCCATTTGTTTCCGCTCCGCCCGGGGATCGAACCCGGGACTTCTCGGTTGTGGACCGAGCGTGCTATCCCTTACACCACGGAGCACGTGCCCCCCATGAGAATTCTGTGCCCCCCACTGGCCATGGCTGCCGTATTCTGTATAATGCTCTAATACCCACCACTGATCTGATCTTAGAATATGCCCTTCTATCATCTATTTGGCATGAGAGTGGCCCCTGAGCTCCGCTTGCCTAGTGCCCCCCACCCCCCATTGATAGATACCTAGCTACGCCACTACCTGCCAAAAAAGCAATCCAGTCCTTTAACAACCCACAAACTACGTAGCAAAAAAAAAAGATGATATCCTACCCACAATCCTGTGCGACTCTGTTAATGAGTTCGAAGCACTAACTAACGAACTCTATCAATATAAGCTTTAAAAAAACCACTATAAAACTATACCAACACTATTACAATTCACATTTACGAACATTTAAGACTTGGATAACGTTACAGGTCAAGAATTATATTATTGGTCAAAGGTCAACAGGTAAGGGCGTGGGAAGGAAATAAGGGAAAAGTTTAGTTAGTGTTTCGAAGCAGTGTTGAGTTCCTTGAGTAATCCGGTACGAGCGACAGTCGAGAGCGAGCCGGCGATGGGGCAGGACGTGTGTGCACTGTGCAGGCAGCTGGGAGGAGGAAGGGGATAATTTTTGACCAAACAACGCTTTATTGTGTTGCTTTTCTTCATATTTCTGCAACGTAAGTTAAGTAGAGAGAGAAAGGGAGGGAGTGGAAGAGAGTGAGAGGAATGAGTGGGCAGTGGTGGATCTAGGCGCTGGCCACGGCCACCTGAAATCTCATTGGCCATCCCAGATCTCAGACAGAGGTCTAATGAAAATTCAAAGATTTCCTTTTAATGGCTATACCATGGCCACCTCACACTAGATCTGTGTCCAACCTTGGCCACCCCAGTCAAACTTTCCTCAGTGGTGGCGCCACTGTGAGTGGGAGAGGAAGGGAGGGAGGGAGAGCTTACGTATGATTTGAGGTTTAGTCCTCCTGCAAAGTAATGGCTGTTGCCTCGTTATCTTTCTACCTTATATAACGTCAGATCAGCTATAGCCAGTGGCGTAGCTACGGGGAGGTACGTGCCCCCCAGGTGCACCCCCCCCCTCCACTGGCCATGGCTGCCGTAATCTGCTTGGACCTGTGACTGACGATATGCCCTAATACCAGAGCTGGACAGTATTTAAATACATTTGTATATTTAGAACTGTATTTATAAATACATTAAGACAATACAATACAATACATACAATAAATAATTTTTTCACTCTCTTCCCTTTGCTGGCAGCACTCTGGTAAAGATAAGAAAAAGTTTGCATGAAGAAATATGTTACTTTTCTGGGGGTTTTCATAATACACCTTTTCACTCTCAAATTAGAACAACAGAACTTCAAAATAAAACAAACGAATTTCAAAATATAATAGATGATTTTTTTATTTTTTTATTTGAAATTCAATAATTTTAATTTGAAGTTGTTATTTTAATTTGAAGTTGTTATTCTAATTTGAAGTTCAGATATTTTGATTTGAAGTTGTTATTCTAATTTGAAGTTCAGATATTTTAATTTGAAGTTGTTATTTTAATTTAAACTTCAGTTTTAATTTGATATTTACTTGTTTTCATTATAAGTTCAGTTGTTTTAATCACACTATGCTGTTCATTGTTTTAATTTGAGTGACAAGGTGTAGCCGGGAACGCAATCAGACACTCACTTACAGGCTGCGGCAAAGGTTAAAGAATGTCGCTCCATAAAAAGGGTAGTTTTAATGTGCATTTCTGCACAAAATCTATACAATAATAAATGTACACATGCTGCACAAATATCAACAAATCAACTTGCAGTCATTATAAACATACCAAATTTATATGATATATATTCTGTAGTAATGCATAACATTTAGATAAAATCGTATATCGATGTGGTAATCGAAATATTTCTACAATGTTTTTGTTCTATGTTTGTTGTTCATTAGTGGTATGTGTCACGATAATGGCAGCCACCCCGCCAGGCAGCTTGTGGCGGGTCAGTCAACAGTCACTCCAAGCACCTTGCAATGTTAGTGATTGCTTGTGAAAATATAAAAAGTACAAAATACATACTTGGCGCAAATTGTTCCTAACAATCATATTGCATAACTTGACCCGACAGCATTCATGTTATCGTTGCCCAATGCCGCTGGTCAGCCAACTATCACATGTACACTCTCAGTCACAGTGTTGCCAGGGGCGGCCTCCACAGCTCTTTCTATCTACACAGGAATGAGACAAGGCAGACAACACTCATTCTGGGTAACACTACAAACACAACCTGCACAGCAGCACAGGCATAGCTGTGTGGCGGCTGCTGGAATCACCATGCATGCATGCATGCATGCAATGCATGCAAGATCAGAAGGTGAAAAAGATCTTGGAGTGAGGGTGAGCCCAGACCTCCGACCTAGGAAACAATGTATTGAGGCCAGAAATAGAGCTAATAGAGTATTAGGATTCATTACCAGAAGTGTTAAAAGTAGAAGTGCGGAAGTTATTCTAAAGCTTTATCTGGCTCTAGTCAGGCCTCACCTAGACTATGCAGTTCAGTTTTGGTCTCCATATTACAGGATGGATATAGTGTTGTTAGAAAAAGTGCAGAGAAGGATGACCAAAATGATACAAGGGATGCGTAACTTTAGTTATGAGAGGAGATTGAAGTTATTAAAATTACACCCACTCGAGAGACGCAGAGTAAGGGGCGATCTGATAGAAGTTTTTAAGTGGATAAAGGGATTTAATAAAGGAGAGGTAGGAAAAGTTCTTACGGCTTTGAACCAGGGTAGAACAAGAAGTAACGGATTCAAGCTGGAAAAGCGTAGATTTAGAAAGGAAATAGGGAAAAACTGGTTCACAAATAGGGTGGTGAATGAGTGGAATGGTCTCAGTAGACAGGTAGTTAGTGCGGAGTCATTAGGGAGCTTTAAAGGGGAGCTGGATAGGTTCATGGATGGGGATGAAAGGTGGATGTAGGTAGTGTTAGGTGACAGGAACTACCACGTGTAGGCCTCGCGGCCTCTTGTAGCTTCCTTATTTTCTTATGTTCTTATGTTCATGCAGAATTTGTCATTCTTTTCAGCACAGAACGAGAGAATCCCGTTAAAAATTGCTGTAATGTTTGTGTAATTTTTTTATGAAGTGTGAAAATGTTGTGTGGACAAACAATGTGACATGAGCTCTGAAGGTCTCCAGTCCGGACAACAACAGTTTATTAATTGGAATGAATCTCCACCCACAAATATTCAGTGTGATCAACAAGACTGAACTGCCTGTGAGACAGAGATGCAGGAACATTATCATACAGTTTGTTTGTGCTAGCATACAGTAATGGCACACTTACATACAACAATGTTGCTAACAAAGGCACAACCGAATGTTTTTTTGGAGCACCAGCTCATCATTTTGGGTTACTTCTTCATTTATGGACAACTATAAATACCTGGGAATAGAAATGTGTAAATGACTAAAGCACACGTTAGTATTCAGCTCAAAAGTTGCTTATTATAAAGTCTAAACTTTAGCGAAGAAATTTAAGAGAAAAATTAACAAAAAAAAAGGTCACAGGACTGACATACACACGTACATGACACGTTACCCCTCACCAGTCACCACGGAAATTATTGCGTTCAACACCTGAGTATATATTCAATATTATATTCTTAATACTTGCTNTTTTAAAAATCCCTTTTTCCTTCTTATTTTCTAATTCCCCCTATAACACCTCCGTGTATAATGAACTTTGTTACATTAGATGAAAGTTTGTATAGTTACGTACATGCAGCCATCACAAATACTACATGCATACAGGGAAATCAAACAATACAGGTGAGGCACGATGGGCAGGCAACAGGTGAGGCACGGGGGTCGTGATTGGATTGATTTAAGTTTAAGGCGCCCGCAACTGCGGGGTTATTGACGCCTGCCTACAGAAGGTACATGTAAAGTAAAAATAAAAAACAAATTTTAAGATAGAATAAAAATATTTTAAAATAACGAAATACATAAAAGAATAAGATACATTAAAAACAATAATAGTTAATAAAAACATCATAACTTTTTGAGGAAGGCCAGCCTTCTCAATAAATGTATGGACTTTCGTGTCCGGAGAGAAAAAACCTCTCTCCCAATGCCAGGGAGAGACGGAAAGCACCGTCCGACCCGCGACACCGGGACAAAAATTGCACCCCTTTAGGTCCCCAAGACTGGGACACTCGACCAGCAAGTGCCGCACAGTTAAGGGACCAAACAATCATCACAGTAGGAGGGTGGCCCCCCTCCATGAGGAACCCATGAGTATATAGAGTGTGACCAATACGCAATCGTGCCAAGGCAGTCTCCCATCTCGGGAGAACCGCAGTAGCTCCAGTCCTCGATACTTTGGCGGATGGTGCGCAGTTTATTTTGCCCTATAGTAATCCAACGTTCCTGCCAACTGTGTGAACTGATCTAGGATTGCCGAGCGCAGGTCCGTAGCCGGCCCACTGCAAAATGTGATAGAGCTGGTCTTCCTAGCTGCAGCTTTTGCCAAGGCATCAGCTTCCCATTACCGGCAACACCTACATGTGCCGGTACCCAACAAAAGCTGACCGCCGGCCTCGCCTCTTGAGCAGATAAAGCCTTCCAGGATGGCATTGACCACGGATGGGGAGAGTTAAAATTACATAGTGATTGAAGAGCACTACAAGAATCCTAAAAATGTGTAAAAGAACATCCCGAAGGGTAAAAAAAATCATGAGAGCATATAAAATAGCACTTATTTCAGCCGTAAAAAACAGATGAAAACACTTGGAAGCTGACGCCTTTGTTAAAAGATGGGAATACGACACCGTAAAACCCAAATCCTTCGTCTGATTTGGAACCATCAGTAAAGACAGGGACCGAACTCTGATGTGTGCAAAAGTGGTCTAAAACTGGGCACGCACGATGACCAAACATCTCCCAGTCCTACAGCTCGCTAAACCAACGAATTTTTACTCCATTGGTCCTGCCGACTACATTTGACTTCAACGAGTGATTTTCTGGAGAAAAGCAGCAGCCCTACAAATAACTTATAGAATCATTGCCTCTTTGGATGTTGAAAGTCTTTTCACCAACGTGCCTGTCGACAGAACTATACAATTCATCCTCGACCGAGTATACCGCTGTGACGAAACACCTACCCTCAACATATCCAACGATAAATTGCGCACACTACTGGAAACCTGCACTAAAGAAGCTCCATTCACCTGCCCCAGCGGGAAAATGTACTGTCAAGTTGACAGTGTCGCCGTGGGAAGCCCTCTCGGAGTACTCTTCGTGAACTTCTGCATGAGAAGAATGGAAGCCGAGACACTTTGCAGCAGCCGCCCTCCCCTCTATGGGCGCTACATTGACGACATCTTCGGGAGAGTGAATATCATACAAGAGCTCCAAACACTCAAGCGACATCTCAGTGACGCCTCCAACCTAACCTTTACCTATGAAGAAGCAATAGATGGCCGTCTCCCATTCCTGGATGTGCTTGTCACAACCCAGGACTCAGGATTCACCACTACTGTCTACGTTAAGGAGAGCAACAAGGGACTTTGCCTCAACGGGGAAAGTGATTGCCCACAGCAATACCTCCGCTCCACCATCACGCCCTTTGTTCGCCGAGCACTTTCCCATGTGCTCCCGTTGGAATGACACCCACAATGAATTAGAAAGGCTCACAAGTCTTATCACCAATGGCACAAGAACAGGCGATGTCAACAAAATGCCCTCTCAGAAGAGCCATCGATACCTGGTACACACACCCAAGAACAACACGTACTACTGCGGGTAATTCAGAAAAAGATCAGTTAGGCTACAGGAGCCATATGACAACACAAATATTAGAGAAAGGCAGTAAGAGGACATCATCATCACAAATGGTAAAGCCCACACACCCAAATCAAACTATCAATTTTGTCATGTATATCAACAAGGAAAACTTTCTCAACTTCTCATCAACAACAACCCTGTACAACAAACCGTACCTCACTACAGGAATTAGCGTCATTTACAAACATGTTTGCACCATTGAGGACTGCTGGCCTTCACCCTTATATTGGGATGACGAGAACTACACTGTCTAGACCGCCTGACCTGCCACCTACAGTCCCGGAGCTATAAAGAACATTACCGCCCCAAACCAGTACTACCCAACCCGCCAAGATACGAGAGAGGGACAAGCATACTTTGCCGGGAACGAGATCAACGACGCCTTTTCTTTTAAGAAGCAATATACATCACGGAATTGACACCGCCATTAATACGCAGCGACCAGCGCCTGCAAACCGCTGGACATGGACTCAGTAATGCGGAGGGTTAGCTAGGAGAATCGACCCAAATCCTCGTTAGTACTCGTTGGAGGATCCTCCACACTGCAGGGTTTAGCTACCGATAGCTAACCATGGAGTAGCTACCATGAGGCCTTCACGAACTACTCAGCTGCGAGACCACTACTTGTGTAATCGAAAGCGATGTTTCATCTATTTACTTACATTGTCTCCTACCTTGTATGACGGGTTGTTCACCCCGAGGCGTGTTCCTCGATGTGTTTAATGTGAGCCTTGGCGTGCTCTGTTTTCTCCAGGAGAATGGAGGGGGCGAGGAAGCCGAGGGCAGGCCACGGCGCGATGAGGGCACGGCCACCATGGCGGGTAGTAGTTCCGTCGCCGGGGCTGCTCTCTCTGTCTTTACGATCTTACCAGCAACCTTATAGTGGGCTTATAATAAAATATCTGATACAAATAAGTAACTTATTATGAGCTGTAGCTATTCAAAGTTTTTTTGTATTCTTTGGGGGGGGGGAACAGACTGGAAATATGAGTCCCACATCACTATAAAATATCAATAATATCTACATGCCTCCAGTATTTCGTGAATTTTGAAATTCTATACTCGGTATAAACCTACCCATTTGCTTCCCTGTCTTCACTAAATGAGATAGATAGATTTTCCATCCTATCTAGACACTTTGCAAGTACTCAACTACAAGTTATTGACTATACAAAGCGCCGCCCGTCAGCACGAACTAGCAGACTCGAACCGCTGACCGAATTGCACAGGGACGCTGCCCCATTGCGGGCTCACGTCTCTACTTCTACTAACCTTGCCACCCTTACGGGCTTGCACTAAAAAAAAAAAAAATGAAATGATATAGACTAACAAGGTGAAGTGAACCTTTCCTTGGAAAGCTTTTAAGCAATGGCATTTACTGCAATGTGCTTAATAACTGTCACAACTGGAGAAACGATAGATCACCTCCATCTTGTATTAAAATGCTACAATCTACCTATGCATCCTTTCCAGATATTCAACTTGGTGTCTCCATACAGCTCACTGACCTATTTCACCTGAACCCTTTTTCACAATCGCACTTTTGAGAGAATCCAGATATAAAATAAATACTTTTCAAAACTAACTCCCAATTTCGCTTTTCTCGGTTTGGTCAAAGGCTGTCCCGCCTTGTCCGTGACCTCCACCACATTGCTCTTCTCGTGCGGCCATTAGAGAGGATAGTCGGTCAGGGCCCCGGTCCGAAATTTTGCTCACCGGTATCAAATTAGGGCGAGAATGCCTAAGAGTGTTTTTTGAGAGGTATAAATGCCTAGAGTAGAAAAACATGTGATAGCATTGTGGGGTGTCAGCTTTATATGATTATATCCCTTTTTTCCAAAATGGCCGCCAAGTACACCCAATAATTATGAAATTTTTTAAATTTCGTTTTATGGGCCTATCATGTAGAGCTTTTCCTGGTGATTCCAACGGCTATGCTTACTTGTTTCCCTAGCTTCGTATTTTGTCCCCAATCGGCTTTTCCTCTAGGGAAGAACCCCTTTTCCCTGGCCTAGGCAATTTTCTAACGTGTACATCGGGAACGATGATCAAGTATAAAATGTATTTAGAATCCCGTTTTAAATACATATTACAATTCACTCGATAATATTTATATACATATGTATGTACATATGTATTATGTATATTATGTTATATTGTACATAACTACGGCTAATTACCTAAAACATTGAACACACCCTTTTATGAAATTAATCATCAACATCGTGTCTTCGTCCTTGCTCTCCGCATCATCTGATGACGATTCTCGCAGTCTGACAGTTTGCACACTATCAGTGCACTTTAAGTCCATTGCCAGACAGACACACACGACTTTGCAGTGGACACATCCTTGAACTTTGCAGGCGCAGTAGGGCAAGATAGCCTCAGGTGCTGCCGACCATCCATCCCAATCCAACTAACCATTAATCCTCATCTACCTCCATGTCAATTTTCCACCCTCTGGCCAATGGGACTGGGTACACCTGGGTCTTGCTCAAGACATCTTCTCCATATTCCCAGCCCTGGTAGGTTGCCCTTTTGTGCATGTTTGACTAAGCAGTCCTGTCAGGGTGGAAGCTGATGACTCTTCTATCTCACCTTTTCTTAACACAGAACAAGTGTACCTGAAATTTTGATACCTTAGTGAAATGCTGCTTGGGGACATAGAGAGACATTGTAAACACTCTAGTTTGTCCTCAGTTCTGAGGAGAGGTCCCATTCCTGGCCCAACTGTGTAATGTGTTTCTTATTTCCCTGTTGTTTTTGGTCACGAATTTTAGAGCACTTGCCTTCCCTTTACTGCTAAAGCACTGGTAGGTGTCACATCCAGTGTATGCATGTATACCAATAGAGCTCTGCAGACATCTATTGCCGATATGGCAAGCGACTTTCCCGTGTCAACTAATCTAGTTTCTGGTTTTCTAGTTCCACATTTTAATGGAATAACGTGGGGGCCCCTATCTTGTCCATGGAATGCCAAACACATGATACAGACATATGTATCCTCTGCGCATATCACAACAGCCTGGTGCCCCTGTCTCGCAGCATGGACAGCATGGAAAAGTAGGGGCGCCCATCTGCTTTCTTCTGCTGGCACTGAGGATCTGGTACCTCTTCACTGCCCCGTGAGGTAATTTGTAGCATTTGTCATCGACAGTTTGTATACGAATCTTCTCATGTAGTTTCTCCCTGTAACTGCTCCTTCCACATCCATTCACTGGACAATGAAGCTAATCAGACTGGTTTTGTTAGTTATTCCTGTCAGGAAACTTCTCCCTTGCCTCACGATCTGTGCGCTTGTGATACCCTCAGCTGCTGCTGGTCCTCGGTCTCTTCACCCCGTGCAGATCTCTCACTGTTCTTGATAGAATTCTTTCGATACGTGTCGAACACAACACTATTCGGGTACTTTTACTTCCTTCACGCAATGCCATAGACGGTATTGTAGTGGCAATGTCTCCAAACGTAGCTTTGATCAACCTGTACTCTTTGAACTAATTCATTTCCATCGATCACAGAAGCTCGGATTTTGTAGGAGTTGGTCTGGCTACTGTCAACATTCTTCTGCAAAGTTGTGGCTAAGGAAGCTTTGTTTGTTTTTCCCGAGTAATCCGTCTGGGGTAGAGAGAGCCCAGGGTAGTGGTGTCCAGGGGGTGAGAGAGGATGTCCTCCATCTTGAGATTGCGCCCTTTGTGCCATCACTATGATGCCGGAAACCAAACAGAGACCGGTCACTTTCAGATTATGTCCTTTCCCACTTGTTTTCAATACTTTCTTCTTACCATATTAGTGAATGTCTTGCAGCTTGTTAGTTTTCATCGAATCGTGAAATAGTTTTTGGGTGGTGGGTCGTTCTCCAGTCTCTCATTTGCGGAAAGTGGCATAACTCTTCTCTCCATTAGCACATGCTTTAATCAGGTTCAGAGGCAATGTCTTCTGTGTGGCCGATTGGAGCAGTAGAAATGCTTATGAGGTCTTGCTGCTTCTCTGAGAATGGGTTGGCCCCAGGCTTGAATGAGGACTGACGATGCCGACAAACTGTTTTCCCCTCATCTTTATTTATTTCTTGGCTGCTGAGATCAGCATGATTGAGTTTTTGATGGTTTACCATGCACCATGTCTCTTAGGTGTCCAAAAATACGACACCTGAAAAAGGAATTTTTGTTTTAAATTATCTGTATTTATAGTTATTAATTAATAATATCCAGTTTGGAAAAGGGGATAACTCCCATAAACTGCCACTGCCAAATGCTATCCACATGTTTTCTAGCTCTAGGCATTATACCTTTCCCAAAAAACCTATTTAGCATGCTCGCCCTAATTTGATACGACCGAAAACCCCCCCGGCTGATCGCCTAGAAAAGCCTCCAGCCACACCAACATACTTCACGTCGGGGGCTTCGCCACTCAGGACCACCTTGTTCTCCTGCCATCTTGTGGAATCTTGAAGGCCTGTGAGTCAGTTTCTCTCATTGTACGTTGATGTACACACCTCTGTCCCACATTGACATACTTGAACCTCTGGCTCTGGTACACCGGAGTATACTCAACTCACTGTCTGGGCGGATACCTTTGCCCGTTCTGATGCTAATCTCAAGTCCCTATGGATCTGAAAAAAGTTGGGAAATATGAAATAAGCTTGTCTACATTTACATAGTATGAATAAAGTTACATTAACATGTAATGTTCAGTTCATTTCCTGATAAGTATGTGAAAAATAAACTTTTTCCTCTTACCTGTAATATTTAAGAATCAGTGTAGCATGACTTGAACTTGTAAGTGTTAAAATGTCATGTTCGTTTTTTCTGTCCCTACAAGGCAAGCGCCACTGCAGCCGCTGGCAACACCAACCTTCCTCTGCAGCGTGGTGAAAGGTGTGGGCTTGTGTTTGGTCCACCTTGTGGTCTGGTTTCTCATTGGGTGATGAAGACAAGGTCCACTGTGTAGGTGAAGCCAGGCTGGAGGTCACGAAGGTCCATCTGATCATTGTCGTGATAGAAAAGCTGACTGAGCTTGGGGATCTGAAAACACAGAAACATGTCTCATGATCTTCACTGCAATTCCTGTTCCACCCAGTGTCAAGGATCAGACTGCACCATATCTCTCAGATCTTATGTAATGGGAGAAAATACCCAGACGACCGCTAACCCAGCGGATGTATCAGTTTAGTCTAGTCGGTAGCGTCCCCGCCTGTGGTTTTGTTGGAGGGCGAAGTCTATACAGTGTGGGTTCGAGTCCTACCAAGATAAATTTATTTATAGTAATGGGAAAGAAGATTTATTCGCCGAATTGTGATTGTTACCCTGTCAGTACGTCTGTGAAAGGATTCTTCTGACGGGATTTATAGGGGATAATTGAGGGCCCAGGGCAGTGTAGCGCTCTGTCAGTCCTGTCAGGTGCCCATGGAACATTACATTAGTTCCCTGTCCCAGCCTCCATGAACAGTGACAATCTCCTCTAGTCATGAGGGCTGCAGCTCCCCCTTCGGCATCTCCTACAGAATAATATCACAACAACAGAAGAGAGAAGCGTGAAAGTGTTCAAGTGGCCATCAAGGCGGCAAAGGTTACGGCGGTACACTTATATTACACCTACATCCTTGTCTACTTCCACATGACACACTCCTTCTGAGTTGGTACCGTTCATGTCAGGTACAGAAGCCGCCATATGACTACCATCCTATGTATGCTACAATTGGGAGGCGGTAGCAGAGTTTTAGCTTCACCGGGTGGCGTTCTCGAAGACCCGAGTTCGATCCCGAGTGAGACCCATAAATCCACTTAAAATATTTCTGCACCGTCGAGTGGCCTAAGAACACCCACATGCCCTGCCCTTAAAAAAAAAAAAAAAAAAACCACTCATCTCATGACATACCAGATTGTTCTTCTGTGTGTACTTGACTTGCACGCCGTCAATGTACTGCAGCTCGTAGTCACTAAAGCTTCGCCACGAGACCTTGGCGACGTCTTGGTGACCTCCGAGGCATACAGCTCTGCATCGATGTCCAGGCGTGGCAGAGGCGTGGTGGGCTGTGGAGGCAGGCAGGGACTTAGTAACAGTGCTTACTAACATTAATAATTATTGCTAGTGCTTATATGGAAATTTGTTGAACTGTAGAAAACTTTAATAGAACCAAAGGGGTTTTTCCCCCTCTGAAATGTAATGCCTCACAACTTGTTTTACTCCCTTTTTTATTCCTTTTCCATTGTACAAGCTGGAACTCAAACACCTCTATGCAGACCCCTGAAAGAATTAATTGTTTGAAGATCAACACCTGAGCAGGCGTTTGATAATTGGTGTTTCCCCTTTGAGGTAACAAACAATAATTTGTTTGATGAATCAAATAAAAATAAGCAAGAATATGTGGGTAGCCACTTTTTTCTTTGATGTTTTCCATAAGTGCATTAAGAGCTGAAAGGCTTAGTAGTGGTTTTTGTGTAATCTTATTTCAATGATATATTTTACGGTCCCCTGGACAAACCATTTTCCACGTGGTAAGAAATGTTATCTGTATGCTGATAGTCTCATTTCCTATAACAGAAATCATCACACCCACCAGACACATCCGAATCCTTTCCCCAATATTTTTTCCAACAAAAAACCTTTTACCTTTACTGGTAATCCCTCCAGAATCACTTTTCCAAAACTTGAACTAACTCTATACGCACACGGATATCCTACACATAATTTTTGGCATTAAAATACTGCAGGTGGGGATCCCTATATTCTCTACGCAGTTTACGCTGACTAAAACTTCTACTTTCCTCCATGGTGGCGTTAGGTGAACCGGGTTGAGAATCGGCTCGGTGCCCTGGAAACGTGGAAAAACCAGCTGCCGGGTTGTACCTGCGTGGCGGCTGCAGTCCAGTGAGGATTTGGTCCCCACTCCAGATGCTGATTAGGGACCCTGGGTACCAGAACCTTCCTTCATCCAACGTGTTTTTAAGGGGTCCGCCCCTGGCCCACCTGCAATGAGGACAACAACACTGATGTCACGGCATTGGGCCTCACATAATTTTTTTCTCCTCCTCTGGTTAACATAGCTAGGTTCCCTCACTACACCATAAATTGGTTTCAAATTTTGTACAAATAAAGAGCAATAATAATTGGGTTTTAACCCCAAGGAGGGACGCTGGTCTAATACAGGCAAGTGTTGGCGTAGAACTTCCCTCCTCTTAGTTTTTCCACACACTCGGTAGAGCGTAATGGATCCTATCGTAGAAGTGATTTAATGGGCCAGGTGTTTGCCTCTGCCCGCCCCAAAGAAAAAATGTTTCTGGTCCCTCACCAATTCATTTAGAGTGGGGCGGATTTCCGAGGACTTTGCCCCGCTCTCCTCATAGGCAAACCCTCCCCCCTGCGTTGGCATTGGAGGGGTCCTGCATGGTTCCCCCCGGCCCCCCGGCAAAACCATGGCATGGTATGGCCAATTGTAAATTATATATATGGTTAATGGACAAAATATGGTAAACTGTAAAGATAATGTTTTCTTACACCCGGAACATTTATGGTATTCTGAGAAGAGTTTTTGTCTTCCGGTGAAAGGCCCCTCAGTTGAGAGTTGGAGTGGAGAAGATCAGTTGGATGGTCCCCCTGGCGTCCAGCCGAGGCATGTGGGGGTCCGGATCTGCTCATCTGAAAGATTCAGTGGCCAAGCTTATTCCTGAGTCTCCTTATTATAATATGTTTGACATCTATCCACAGGTAATACCTACACCTAACAAAACTATTTCACGAGCATATCCTTGCTGGCACTAGAATTCACAAATATACTAAAATATTATTACAAATTATCATAACGTTATGTAAATAATTTTCAGATCAAACACTCGAACCAGATAAAGTTCTTTAATGAATTTTTGTGAAGAACCATTACCATTTAGATCCGTGCACAGTGTAACGTAATATTTTGGTGATTGTTCCAATCAGCTTTTCCTTTGTACTATAAGCTGCAGGGCGTGCTGCTTCCAATAACACGGGAAAGAAAAATAGTTACACAGCTTCTCTAAATATTCACGCGGTGCAATTATGAGCCTGAAATAATGATGCTCCTAATAAACAGGAGTAATAATAAAGTTACAACTGATTACGGCTACCGTCAATAAGCACTATAGTCCGGCCACTAACTATTGTCGCCAGGCGCCCATATATTAAAATTTTTTGGTTTTTTAAGCATCATACCAGACGTGTATGTGCACTAAAGAAAGTGCATCATTTAAAACTACTGTAAATGCTCCTTCACAGGGTACAATGCAAGTCCTCTTAGTGATTGCGTGGAATTTTAATATTATGGCGCCCAGGCCGACATTAGTGGGTGGCGACCTAATAAGTTGTTTTATTGACGGTCACAATAATACCCAAGTAGAGGAGTGAGCAGCACACTATAAACAGGTATAAACAGAGGTGACGAGAGCGGCACAACACACCTGAGCCAAGAAAGCGTTGGCCGTGGCAAGATATAAAAGGTTATTAGTAGTTAACAAACACCCCCTCTTGCCTCCCCGGGTGAAACTGTAACAATACATAAATGGGGCCTCCATCCCTCCTGGGTGGGGTGTTTTGCATGGGCTGTGGTTTTACCGAGGCTTGACCTGTTGGCGGCCACACATCTGGTGTGGTGACAACAAAGTACCTATAGTCCCTGTATTATAATGCCCAGCTGCTTATTACTAATTTTTAACTACATTGTAAATAACCCCAGATAGTATGTCCATGATAGGGGAATTATGACATACTAATCTGGGTTATGTAATGTAGTAAAATAACAAAAAAAAATTATTGCCAGCTGAGTACATAACATGACTATACATGGTTTTTATGCTGGGGGTACTTACGTAAGTAACCCCCCAGGCCAGCTGTCCACTCCTCTTAACTCGCTAGCTTTTTTATTTTTTTTAATTTTTTTATTTTTATTTATTTTTTATTTTTTTTTACGTTGGAAACCTATAGCGTCTGTAGGCCTTTAAATTGAGAGTCGGTGATGTGTTGGTCGATCTCGCCCGTTTTTTAGTGGGCGCAGGGTTGGAGTTTTTTTTATAGTGCACATGTGTCCTTGGGGTGAAGAGTCCCTTGTCGTTGATTTTCGGATCTTCAGCCAGGCTTCATGAAAGCCCCCTAGAGTGTTTTCGCCGTCCGCACTCGCAATCGGGAACAGGTTAATTGCCTTCATGCCGGGTTTTTTGCCACTCGACGGATTGGGATTTGGACAGTTTGCTCCTTGGTGGTACTTGAACTCGTGACCTTCTGCTCCCCTACCAGGTTCCTTGCAAGAGTTGCCCCCAGGCAGGATTCGAACTCGGGATATTGACCACCCTTTCCAGGACCTAAATCATCCGCCCAACCGTCTCCCCAGTATAAAGCTATAAAAGCTATTTTTTTAAAAATTGGCAAAAATGGTTTTGAGTGGGCAAAAAAATTTTGGAGTGGCCCAAAAATTTTTGAGTGCAAAAACATTTTTGAGTGCCAAAAGTTTTTTTAGCGCCAAACATTTTTTGAGTGCCCAAAATTTGTTTGCGTTGGCCAAAAATTTGAGTGCCAAAAGGTTTTTTGGCAAAATGTGATGCCAAAACATTTTTGGGAGTGCCAAAAATGTTCGGGATAAACGTACCTTGTGTGCAAAAAGTCACTCAACAAGCCTCAACACACCTCAGAGAAATACCCTGAATTACCTAGGTCCCTTTGGGAAAATCTTTAAGAACAAGGGCCTTCCACGCCAAGCGGACCCAACTGTTGGCTCTACGTTAATTAAACTTTACCTGTCCTTAACACCTTGGGTTTAGATTTTAATGAGTGGCCGATCCTTACTTTTTGCCCTAACTGGCCCGATATGTTAATTCAGGTTCTTGGAAAACCTAAGTCCCATCGATGATGCCGCAATTGGACGACAGAAGTTTGAGAAAGTAAGGGCGTAATCAAGTAGAGGTTATAACATAATGGGGGGTTCCCCCCGTTAGGTTACGAGTAGGGTCCAGGTCAGGTTAGGTTAGGTTTTAGGTTAGGTTTAGGGCAGGTTAGGGTTTAGGCAAGGTTTAACTGCACAGCACGCAGGGCCCCGAGGAGGGTGCTAGTTAGGTCTGTAATAGTTTTTGTCATCTTTTAGAATAAAGGCTCCACCTCCACAAAAAATCCCTAACTAGGGGAAATTTTCCCTAGTTTCATAGACTTTAATCGGGGCTATAATTTTCCCCGAATAAAGTCCTATGAATCTAAGGAATTGTCCCCTAGTATAGGGATTTTTTTTGCGGGGGGGGGGGCATATTTCCCTTATGTAATGGTGCTCCCCCAACCAAAAAACTCTTCCGGTTTTTTTCCCACCATGTCCCCCCAAGCTTTTGTTGGCTATTAAGAAGAAACCCGGGGGGGGGGGGGGGGGTTTTTTTGGGGGGGTGAAAAGTTTTTGTTATTCTTTTGACAGAGCTGGAAATATGAGTCCCACATCACTATAAACTATCAATAATATCTACATGCATCCAGTATTCGTGAATTTGAAATATATACTCGGTATAAACTACCCATTGCTTCCCTGTCTTCACTAAATGAGATAAGATAAGATTTTCATCCTATCTAGACACTTTGCAAGTACCAACTACAAGGTTATTGACTATACAAAGCGCCGCCACGTCAGCACGAACTAGGCAGACTCGAACCGCTGACCGAATGCACAGGGACGCTGCACATTGCGGGCTCACGTCTCTACTAACCTTGCCACCCTGACGGGCTTCACTAAATGAAATGAATATATAACTAACAAGGTGAAGTGACCTTTCCTTGGAAAGCTTTTAAGCAATGCATTTACTGCATGTGCTTCAATTAACTGTCACAACTGAGAAACGATAGATCACCTCCATCTTGTATTAAAATGCTACAATATGACCTATGCATCCTTCCAGATATTCAACTTGGTGTCTTCCATACAGCTCACTGAACCTATTTCACATGAACCCTTTTTTCAATCAATCTACAATTTTTGAGAGAATCCAGATATAAAATAAATACTTTCAAACTAACTCACCAATTTCGCTTTTCTCAGGTTTGGGCAGCTGTCCCGCCTTGGTCGTGACCTCCACCACATTGCTCTTCTTCTTGCGGCCATTAGAGAGGAATAGTCGGTCAGCCCCGGTCCGAAATTTTGCTCACCGGTATCAAATTAGGGCGAGAATGCTAAGAGTGTTTTTTGAGAAGGTATAAATGCCTAGAGTTAGAAAACATGTGATAGCATTGTGGGGGTGGCAGCTTTATATGAGTTATCTCCCTTTTTCCAAAATGGCCGCCAAAATACACCCAATAATTATGAAATTTTTAAATTTCGTTTTATGGGCCTATCATGTAGAGCTTTTCCTGGTGATTCCAACGCTATGCTTATTTGTTCCCTAGCTTCGATATTTGTCCCCCAAATCGGCTTTTCCTCTAGGGGAAGAACCCC
This sequence comes from Chionoecetes opilio, assembly GCA_016584305.1. Classification (NCBI taxonomy): domain Eukaryota; kingdom Metazoa; phylum Arthropoda; class Malacostraca; order Decapoda; family Majidae; genus Chionoecetes; species Chionoecetes opilio. The sequence goes on along the minus strand of JACEEZ010018406.1, from coordinate 60,827 downwards.
TTTTCCCCTGGCCTAGGGCAATTTTCTAAACGTGGTAAATCGGGAAGATGATCAAGTATAAAATGTATTTAGAATCCGCTTTTAAATACATATACCAATTCAATCGGATAATATTTATATACATATGTATGTACATATGTATATATGTATATATGTATATATGTACATAACTACGCTAATTACCTAAAACATTGAACACACCTTTTATGAAATTAATCATCAACATCGTCGTCTTCGTCCGTGCTCTCCTCATCATCTGATGAACGATTCTCGCAGTCTGACAGTTTGCACATATCAGTGCACTTAAGTCCATTTGCCAGACAGACACACTTTGGCAGTGTACACATCCTTGAACATTTGCAGGCCAGTAGGGCCAAGATAGCCTCAGGTGCTGGCCGACCATCCATCCAATCCACTACCATTAATTCCTCAGCTACATCCATGTCAATTTTCCACCCTCTGCCAATGGGACTTGGTACACCTGGGTCTTGCTCAAGACATCTTCTCCATATTCCAGCCTGGTAGTTTGCCCTTTGTGCATGTTTGACTAAGCAGTCCCTGCAGGGTGGAAGCTGATGACTCTCTATCTCACCTTTCTTAACACAGAACAAGTGGTACCTGAAATTATTGACCTTAGTGAATGCTGCTTTGGGGACATAGAGGAGACATGTGAACACTCTAGTTTGTCCATCAGTTCTGAGGAGAGGTCCCATTCCTGGCCCAACTGTGTAAATGTGTTTCTGATTTCCCTGTTGTTGGTCACGAATTTTAGAGCACTTGCCTTCCCTTTACCTGCGAAAGCACTGGTAGTGTCACATCCAGTGTATGCATGTATACCAATAAGAGCTCTGCAGACATCTATGCCGATAGTGGCAGCGACTTTCCCGATGTCAACTAATCTAGTTCTGGTTCTAGTTCCACATTTCTGGAAATAACGGGGCCCCTATCTTGTCATGGAATGCCAAACACATGATAAAGACATCTGTATCCTCTGCGCATATCACAACAGCCTGGTAGCCCTGTCTAGCAGCATGGACAGCATGGAAAAGTAGGCGCCCATCTGCTTCTTCCTGCTGGCACTGGAGATCTGGTACCTCTTCACTGCCCCGTGATGTAATTTTGTAGCATTTGTCATCTACAGTTGTATACAGAATCTTCTCATGTAGTTTCTCCCTGTACACTGGCTTCCTCCATTCACTGACAATGAAGCTAATCAGACTGGTTTTGTTAGTTATTCCTGTCAGGAAACTTCTCCATTGCCTCACGATCTGTGCGCTTGTGATACCCTGCAGCTGCTGTCCGGTCTCTTCACCCCGTGCCGATCTCTCACTGTTCTTGATAGAATTCTTTCGATACGTGTCGAACACAACATCTATTCGGGTACTTTTACTTACTTCACGCAATGCCATAGACAGTATTGTAGTGGCAATGTCTCCAAACGTAGCTTGATCAACCTGTACTCTTTGAACTAAGTTCATTCCATCGATCACAGAAGCCGGATTTTGTAGGAGTTGGTCTGCTACTGTCACATTCTTCTGCAAAGTTGTGGCTAAGGAAGCTTTGTTTGTTTTCCTGAGTAATCCGTCTGGGGTAGAGAGAGCCCAGGGTAGTGGTCCCAGGGGGTGAGAGAGGATGTCCTCCATCTTGAGATTGCGCCCTTGTGCCATCACTATGATGCGACCAAACAGAGACCGGTCAGCTTTCAAGATTATGTCCTTCCCACTTGTTTTCAATACTTTATTCTTACACATATTAGTGAATGTCTTCAGCTTGTTAGTTTTCATCGGATCGTGAAATAGTTTTGGTGGTGGGTCGTTCTCCAGTCTCTCATTGCGGAAAGTGGCATAACTCTTCTCTCCAATAGCACATGCTTTAATCAGGTCAGAGGCAATGTCTCTGTGTGCCGATTTAGCAGTAGAAATGCTTATGAGGTCTTGCTTCTCTGAGAATGGGTTGGCCCAGGCTTGAATGAGGCTGACGACTGCCGACACTGTTTCCTCATCTTTATTTATTCTTGGCTGCTGGAGATCAGCATGATTGAGTTTTGATTGGTTACCATGCACCATGTCTCTTAGGTGTCCAAGAAATACGACACCTGAAAAAGGATTTTTTTTAAATTATATGTATGTATATTTATATAATTATATAATATACAGTTTGGAAAAGGGGGATAACTCCCATAAAGCTGCCACTGCCACAATGCTATCACATGTTTTCTAACTCTAGGCATTTATACCTTCCCAAAAAACACTATTAGCATTCTCGCCCTAATTTGATACCGACCAACCCCCCAGGCTGATCGCCTAGAAAGCCTCCAGCCACACCACATACTTCACGTCGGGCTTCAGCTCACTCAGGAACACCTTGTTCTCCTGGCCAGTCTTTGGAATCTTGAAGGCCTGTGAGTCAGTTCTCTCATTGTCGTTGATGTACACAACTCTGTCCACATTGACATACTTGACCTCTGGCTCTGGTACACCGGATAGAATAACTCAACTGTCTGGGAGGATACCTTGCCCGTTCTGATGCTAATCTCAAAGTCATATGGATCTGAAAATAAGTTGGGAAATATGAAATAAGCTGTCTACATTTACATAGGATGAATAAAGTTTTAAAAAAAATGAAAATGTTCGTTTTCATTCTGTTTAAAGATGTGAAAATAAATTTTTTCCCTTTTTTACCCCCCAATATTTTAAATCAGTTTTAGCATGCTATAAACCTTTAATTTTTTAAAATGTCATGTTTTTTTTTTTTCTGTCCCTACAAGGCAAGGGGCCATTTGAAAGCCCAAATGGCAACCCCAAAACCTTTCCCTCGGGCAGCGGGTTTAAGGTGTGGGTTTGGTGTTGGTCCCCCTTGGGGGTCTGGTTCTAAAATTGGGTGATAAAGCCCAAGGGTTTCCCTGTGTGGGGTAAACCAAAGGTGGGGGGGTTTCAGGGAAGGTCCATCTGATAAATTGGGCCCCGTGATAGAAAAGCGACTGAGTTTGGGGATCTGAAAACACGGGCCCCCATGTCTCTGACGCACTGAAATTTCCCCTATTTTAAAACCCAGTTTTAAGGATCAAAAACCGGGAAACCAATCTCTCAGATTTTATGTAAGGGAGAAAAAAAAACCCAAAGACGACCGCTAAACCCAGGGGGATTTTCCCAAGTTTAGTCTAGTCGGTAGCCCCCAAAACTGGGGTTTTGGGTTGGGGGGCGAAAGTCAAAAAACAGTGGGGGTTGAGTCCAAACCAAGTAAATTTATTTTAGAAATGGGAAAGAAGTTTAAAATTCGCCGAATTGTGTTTGTTCCCCGGTCATACGCTTGAAAGGTTTCTTCTGACGGGATTTAAGGGGATAATTGGGGGGCCCAGGGGCGTGTAGCGCTCGCCGGGTCCTGTCGGGTGCCTTTATGGAAATTACATTATTCCCTGTCCCCCCCTTCCTTTGAACGTGACAATCCCTCTAGTCATGGGGGCTGCAGCTCCCCCTTCGGCATCTCCTACAAAAAATTTATCACAACAACAGAAAAAGAGAAGCGGGAAAGTTTTCAAGGGGGCCACCCAAGGCGGAAAGGGTTTAGGGGCGGAAACATTTAATTACACCTACACCGGGGGAAAAACTTCCCCCCAGACACACCCCTTTCGGATTTGGTACCTCACTTCAGGTAAAAGAAGCCGCACAATCCCTACCTCTAGAAATGCGCCCTTGGGGAGGCGGTAGCAGAGTTTAGCTTAAACCCGGGGGCGTTTCCAAAGCCCCGATTTCGACCCGAGTGAGACCCAAAAAATCCATTTAAAAAATTTTTCGGGCCCGTCGAGGGGCCCTTTAAGAAAAACCCCAGAAATCCCCTTCCCCTTTAAAAAAAAAAAAAAAAAAAAAAAAAAAAACCAATAAATCTCATGAAAATACCAGTTGTTTTCTGTGTTTTACTTGATTTGCACGCCGTCAAGTACTGCAGTTTCATAGCCCACAAAAATTCGCCACGGGGGACCTTGGGGGGCCCGTTTGGTGACCTCCGAGGCATACAGCTCTGCATCGATGCCGGGCGGGGGCAAAAGGCGTGGTGGCTGTGGGGGCAGGCAGGGACTTGAAACAGTGTTTTTTACAAAATTTAAATTTATTTTTTTGCTAGTCCCTATATGAATTTTTTTTACTTTAGAAAAATTTAAATAGCCCAAAAGGGTTCCTTGAAATTTTAAGGGTCAAAACTTGTTTTTAATCCCTTTTTTTTTTTCCTTTTCCATTGTAAAACCCTAAACTCAACCCCCCTCTATGCACCCCCCTTGAAAGTTTAAATTTGTTTGAGTTTCCCAACCTGGGGGCAAGGTTTTTTAAAAAAATTGTTTTTTTCCTTGAGTACAAAACTAAAAATTTTTGATGAACAAAATAAAAAAAAAACAAAATATGTGAAAGCCATTTTTTCTTTGAGTTTTCAAAAAGGGTTGGCATTAAGGGAGCTGAAAGGCTTATAGTGTTGTTATATTTTTTCAATGGATAATATTTACTTCTAAACAAACCATTCCACGGGGGGGAAGAATGTATCTATGTAGTGTTTAGTCTAAATTTTCCTATACAGAATAAATAAACACCCCCCCAAAACACACCTGAAAAACCTTTTCCAAATTTTATTTTCCAACAAAATTTTTATCTTTATTTGGTAATCCTGCAGAATACACTTTTCCAAAACTTAAAAGTTTTAACTCTATAGGGAAAACCCCGGGAATATACTTTGGAAAAAACAAAAATTTTGCATTAAATACTGCAGGTGATCCCCTATTTTTCCCCCTACGAAAAGTTTTACGTTTCTAAAAACCCTTCCCTACCTTCCCCCATGGGGGCTTTAGGTAAAACACGGGGTGAGTAGATCGGTCGGGCCCGGACGGTAAAAAACCAGTGCGGGGGTTAAATTTGCGTGGGGGGCTGCAGGCCATTGAGGATGGGGTTCCCACTCGGGACTGGCTGATTAGGGACCCCTTTGGGTTTTACCCCCAAACCCTCCTTCACCCGTTTTGGGGGCCCGGGCCTGGCCACGCAATGCCAACAACACGATTTTCACGGAAAATTGGCCCACATATTTGCCCCCAATCTTAAATACAAAGGGTCACCCCCTAACCCCATAAAGGTTAAATTTTTGTCAAATAAAGAGCAATAAAAATTGGGGGTTAAAACCCAAAGGGAGGACGTGGCCCAAAACAGGCAATTTTGGCGTAGAATTTCCCCTCTTTCATTTTCAAAAAACCTCGGTGGGAGCGTATGGCCCCATCGTGGGGAGTGATTTGATGGGCAGGTGTTCCCTCGGGAAACCCCCCCCAAAAAGAAAAAAATGTTCAAAGGGTCCCTCCCATTTCATTTAGAGTGCGGGTTTTCCCCGAGGACTTTGCCCCGCTCTCTTCTTTGGAAAACCTCCCCCCTGCGTTGGCATTGGAGGGGTTGCGGGGTGGGGCCCCCCCGGCAAAACCCCAAATGGCAATGGGTTCCCCAATGGTATTATATTATGGAGGGGAAAAAAAATTGGTAAACTGTAAAAAATTAATGTTTTTAAACCCCGGGCATTTATGTATTTTAAAGGAAGATTTTCCCCTTTAAAGGCCTCGGTGGAAAAATGGAGTGGAGAAATCAGGTGGAGGGCCCCTGGGGGCCCACGAGGCAATGGGGGGGTCAGGGAAATTGCTCTCTGAAAGTTTCCCGGGTGAAAAAAGCTATTCCTGAGTCTCCTTTTTTAAAAATTTTATGTTAAACATCTTTTAAAACAGGGTAAATACCTAAAACCTAAAAAAAAAACAAATTTCACGGGGCATAATCCTATGCGGGAACTAAAAAAAATTTTCAAAGGGAACTTAAAATTTTATTACAAATTATCAACGTTATGTAAAAAAAATTTTCCCAGATAAAAAACCACTCGACGAAAAAGTTTCCCTTAGGGAATTTTTGGTGAAAAACCTTTACCTTTAAATTTTCCGTGCACGGTGAAAACGTAATATTTTGTTGAATGCATCAGTTTTCCTTGTACTAAAAGCGGGGCAGGGCGTGCTGCTCCAATACACGGGAAAAAAAAATAGTTACACAAGCTTTTAAAAAATATTCACTGGGGGGCCAATTATAGCCTGAATATATGCTCCATAATAACAAAAGAAAATAAAAAATTTAAAAACCCTGATTTTACTGTTTAACCGTAAATAGCATTTAACCCCCACTAAAACAATGTGCCGGGGCGCCAAATATTAAAAAAAATTTTGGGTTTTTTTAAAGCATCAGTACAAACTTGTATGTGCCATAAAGACAGGTGAAACATTTTAAACTACTGTACATCCCTCTTCAGGGTCATGAAAGTCTGTAGTGATGCGGGGAATTTGTAATATAGGGCGCCGGGCAAACATTAGGGGTTGGCAAATTTATAGTGTTATTGAGGGTTAACAAAATACCACAAGTAAAAGGGAGTGAGCAAGCCCACTATAAACAGGGTAAAAACAGAGGTGACAAAAGGCGGCCACACACCTGACCCAAAAAAAAGGGCTGGCATGGCAAGATAAAAAAATGTAGAATATTTTAACAACACCCCCTTTTCCCCCCCCCGGGGAACTTTTTTACATACAATAATGGCCTCCATCCTGGTTTGTTTTTCCCAGGTTTGTTTTTTACCGGGGCTGACCGGGTTGGGCGGCCCCCCATCGGGGTGGGCCCAAAAAGGGTAAATTAATTTCAGATTATTTTCCCCAGTTTGTTTATTCAAACATTACATAACCAGATAAATGTCATGAGAGAATTATGACAAAACTAATCTGGTTATGAAATGTAGTAAATGCAGGGTGAGTACATAATACATGACATACATGTATTTATTGGGGGTACTTTTCGTAGTACCCCCAGGGGTGTCACTTCCTTAAAAACTCGCAAACTTTTTTTTTTTTTTTAAATTTTTTTAAATTTTTTTTTTAAATTTTTTTTTTTTTTTACCCTTGGAACCTATGGCTTTTGGGAGCTTTTGGAGAGGGCCCTGATTTTTGGTTTGATCTCGCCCCTTAGTGGCCAAAGGGTTTGGGTTTTTAAGTTGGAAAACATGGGTCTTTGGGGGAAGATCCCATTTTCTGGGATGTCGGATTTCCCGCCAGGGCCCGAAGCCCCTAGAGTTTCTCCGTTTGCACTCGCAACGAGGGGAAAATTTAAATTTCTTTATGCGGGGTTTTTTTTTGGCCCCTCGACGATTGGATTTGACAGTTGCTCCTTTGGGGGGACTTGAACTCGTGACCTTCTGCTCCCCTACCAGGCTCCCTTTAAAGGGGTTGCCCCAGGCCGGATTCGAAAATCGGGATATTGACCACCACTCCCCAAGAAGCCCAATCAAAAAATTCCCCCCCACCGTTCCCCCCGTTTTAAAAAACTATAAAAGTATAAAATGGCAAAAAATTTTTAGTGGCAAAAAAAATTGAGTGGCAAAAAATTTTTTTATTTCAAAAAAATTTGAGTGGCCAAAAAGTTTTTAGCGCCAAAATTTTTGAGTGCCAAAAATTTTTTGCGTGGCCAAAAAATTTGAGTGCCAAAAGTTTTGGAAAAATTTTAGTGCCCCAAAAATTTTTTAGTGGGAAAAAAAGGGTTTGGTGGAAAAAAAATACCTTAGTTTTCATTAAAAAAGTCACTCAACAAGCCCCCAACACACCTCGAGTAAAAAAACCGAATTAAACCCAGGTCCTTTGGGGGAAAATTTTTAAAAACAAGGGTCCAAACCCCCCAAGCTGAACCCCCCCTGGTTTTTCTCTACGATTTAAAATTTCTGTCCCTTAAAAAAATCGGTTTTGATTTTTAAAAAAAGTGCCCATCCTTTCTTTTCCCACATGGCCGATAAATTTAAAAATTTAGGTTTTTTGAAAAAACTAAGTCCATCGAGATGCCCCAATTTGGGCGACGAGTTTTAGAAAGAGGGGGTATCTAAGTAGTAGGGATAAAAAATAGGGGGGTTCCCCCCTTTTGGTTGAGTAGGTCCCCGGGCAGGTTTTGGGTTTGGTTTGGTTAGGTTAGGGCAGGGTTTGGGTTTGGGGGCAGGTTATGCACGCAAAGAGGGGCCCCCAGGAAAGGGTGCTAGGTTAGGTCTGTAGAGTTTTGTCATCTTTAGAATAAAGGCTCAACCTCCACAAAAAATCCCTAAACTAGGGAAATTTCCCTAGTTCATAGACTTTATCGGGGCCATAATTTCCCCGATAAAGTCTATGAACTAGGGAATTTCCCTAGTATAGGGATTTTTTGCGGGGGGGGGGGCATATTTCCCTTATGTATGTGCTCCCCCAACCAAAAACTCCGGTTTCCCACCATGTCCCCAAGCTTGTTGGCTATAAGAAGAAGAAGAAGATAGGGGGTGGAGCCTTTGTTCATAAGATTTACCGTACTTTGTTGTGTCAAAAGGTACCATTATAATGACCACACTTGCTCTTTGCCGTCACCATAGCATCACTACCTCTACTGATAAGGTAAGCACCGTGGCAGTATTCACATGATCAGACACACACTCACCTCACACTCCAGCTCGGTGTTGTTGTTGCAGGTGCAGCGATAGGCACACTGGTTGTAGAACACCTCGCCCGGCCTGTAGGTGCTGTTCTTGAAGGTGCAGCCGCCCGCCTTGCTGGCACGGATCGGGTCTTTGGGAAGGAGAATATATACTATGTGAATTAGCGGGTTTATGAGTCCTACTTTTTCTTATATGAGAGAGAGAGAGAGAGAGAGAGTTTGACGATATTACATAGAAAAACAACAGACCACATAGAATTCCCAGGATCCAAACTATGTGATCCATATTTACCTCATAATATTTTTAATCATAGGAAACAATCAAAATCAAGAGAGAGAGAGATACCAACCTGGGGCACAGCCATCAACAACATCAGAAGCATTGCCTATGAAGCCCTCATGACAGCGACACAGGCTCATGGGTTCCTCGCCGCCCTCCTCCTCCATGCGGGCGACGTCCTTGAGCGCCACGATGCCGGGGGAGCACACGGCGTTGGGCCCACACACCACGTTCATGCATTCCTCCTTGGCTGGCAATCACAAAGGAAAAAGAAAATATAACAGTTAGTAAAGATGCAATAATGTACACAAATGATAAATTGAACACTTAGAAATAATGACCTTTTTCCTGCAAAGGCCTAACTGCAACATCATCAACAAGAGAACAGTTATGTAAAGATGTCACTGTTACACTTATAAGAAAGAAGGTGGAAGGAAAATTGGATCCTTTTCTCCCGTAACAGGATAACAAAATTATAATGGTTTGGCCTTCCACGTGTATGCCACACCCATAGTGCCCTCACTTAGCTTATTCAATGAAGAAAGTATATTTGTTTAATTTCCCATGCATGTTTTATCTACCATGTGAAATTATCATTAGCAATATATCACTCAGTGGCGTAGCTAGGTATCTATCAATGGGGGGCACCTGATGGGGGGGGTGAAAGATAACGAGGCAACAGCCATTACTTTGCAGGAAGGACTAAACAATCTCAAATCACACGTAAGCTCTCCTTCCCTCCCTCCCTCTCCCACTCAGACTGCCAAGTGGCGCCGCCAGGACATGGTGACTGGGGTGGCCAAGATTGGACACAGAACTAGTGTGGGGTGGCCATGGCATAACCACCAGAAAGAAGTGGTTGAATTTTCATTAACCTCTGACTCGGTTCTGGGATGGCCAATGAGATTTCAGGGGTGGCCGTGGCCACCCGCCACACCCACCCTAGATCCGCCACTCATTCCTCTCACTCTCTCCCCCCACTCACTCCCTCCCTTCCTTTCTCTCTCTACTTAGCTTACGCTGCAGAAATATGAAGAAGAGCACAAAATAAGGCGTTGTCTGGCCAAAAATCCCCCCCTTCCTCCTCCCAGCTGCCTGCACAGTACACACACGTCCTGTCCCATCGCCGGCTCGCTCTCGACTGTTGCTCGTGCCGGAATACTCAAGGAACTCAACACTGCTTCCAAACACTAAACCTTTCCCTTATTTCCTTCCCACGCCCTTAACAGTTGACCTTTGACCAATAATTCTTGACCTGTAACGTTATCTAAGTCTTAAATGTTTATAAATGTGAATTGTAAGTGTTGGTGTAGTTTTGTAGTATGTTTTTTAAAGCTTATATTGATAGGGTTTGTTAAGTCCCAACTAGACATATGGTGTAGCTGGGCCAACACCGGCTTGCCAAATTGACGGGCAGGCGGATCGGGAGAGGGACGTGTAGATGGAACGAGAGCTCAGAGTCAACAACATTTATTTCTGACAATTAACAAACAGCTGACGTCGCTACGATGACGTGGACAGTCGTGAGTCGTCACTTTGGCGTCGTGACGTCGAATATTGACGTGGCGAAATATAATTACATTAACTACAAATTTAACAAAATTGATAAATATTACAAATAACAATAAGCCAATATATATCAGAAATATCATACCCTTGTTCGCCCCATTACAGGGGGGTCTCAACAAATGCATCTTAATTTTAATTTGCAAATCCAACAAACTCCCCACCATGGGAGTACATTCCCTTACTCCCATACATACATATCATGATACCCAACATTAGCATATAGCATAACATAATAACAACAGCATAAAGTCAGTCTTACCTATCAACCAATATTACAAATCCAGCCTTACAGGAGCTTTCACCCTACGCCCCTTTCTAGTATATGATACAGGGTCTGTACCAACAGTATCAGTATCATCATCTTCAAAGTGTACAAAGGATTGAGCATCATCACCTGACCGTGACATTTTCGCTATTATCATCCATCTCAGCATTATCATTACAACTATTTATCTCCAAATCATGCAGTCTCTGAATAGGTCGACAGACAATACCCTTAGCTGTCTTAACTTTCACACTCCTAACCAAGTTATCTTTACCCGGGTAAACTTCTACAACAACGCCAATAGGCCAGGATAGTCTAGGTACCTTGTCTTCCCTAATCAAAACCACTGAACCTTTCTTTAAGTTACATCTGGGAAAAAAAACTCTTAACAGCAGGAGGCAAATTTTTGATATAATCATTACTCCACAGCTTCCAGAAATTCTCAAGTTGTTGTTGTCTAAGTTGCTCTCTCACACACAAATCACGTATAGTGGTGGGAACGCACACATCTTTCACACCTTCTACCTGAACACCAGTTGTGCGCCCAATAAGGAAATGTGAGGGAGACAAGGGTGGGGAGCTTCCAAGTTCTTCATTAATAAAGGTTAAAGGCCGAGAGTTAATGCAAGCCTCTATTTCATGCAATGTTGTCTCTAATTCACTTCTGGTTAGACATTTACCTCCAACTGTCTTTCTAAGGGAAACTTTAACAGATCTTATTAAGCGCTCCCACCAGCCTCCCCACCATGGTGCACGGGGTACTATAAACTTCCAGTTTGGAGCAAGAGGGCCGTACATGTGTTGCAACTCATGTGAAACACCAACAAAAGTTTGAGCATTATCTGAATAGAATACTTTAGGTAAACCACGCCTGGACACAAACCTGCGAATAGCTAATTTACAATCCTTCTTTGACAGAGAGTCAGTAAGTTCCAAGTGAACAGCCCTGCTAACTGCACAAGTAAACAGTAGCAAATAAAACTTCTTGGCAGGCAAATCCAAACAAAACATAGGTCCAGCATAGTCTACACCAGTGGTAGAAAAGGGTGGTGCTTGAGTTACTCTCATCTCTGGAAGTGGGGCAACTGGTTGGTTACAAGCCCTGGAATCATGTCTACGGCAGGACACACAAGTTCTACATATGGATTTTGACATCCTTCGTAAACCCACAATCCAGTAATTGTTTCTCAAAGTGGAAACAAGGGTAGCAACACCTGCATGTTTAAGTATATTATGTTGAAACAGAATAATTAGTCGTGCAACATGGCCTGCTGGAATTATGACAGGATGTTTACTCTCATACAACATGTTCGCCTTATCTAAGCGTCCCTTGACACGCAATAAGCCCTCATTATCAAGAAATGGGTCAAGTTTCCTTAAAGAGGAATTACAAGAGATAGTTTTCCCCTGAGTAAGTGTAACAATCTCCTTAGAGTAAACCTCCCTTTGTACACAATAAATTAACTTAGTCTTAGCCTTAGTCAATTCTTCATATGTCAAAGGACCCTTACTTTTGTCACCTCTCAGCTTACAGTTGCTAATGAATCTCATCACCCAAGCAACCACACTTACAGCCTTACTCAATTTACCCCACCGAGTGAACTCAAACACAGGATGAGATGCATTAGCAATCAGGCAAGCAGTCACCGTCTCTTCTTCACATGTCCCACCACTCTGTGACTGCTTCTCTGGCTGAGGTTGACCGAGAGGTGATGACAACCATGCTGGACCATTCAGCCACGTCTCACTCAATACCAGCTGTTCCGCAAGCACACCCCTAGAAATTAAGTCAGCGGGATTATCTTTTCCTGGACAGTGATACCAATTGCTAGGGGAAGTTAACTCTTGAATTTCTGTTACCCTATTCCTTACAAAGGTCTTCCACTTGTGAGGGTCTCCCTTAATCCAAGAAAGTGTAACAAGAGAATCAGTCCAGCAAATTAAAGGAACATCAAGATGAAGGGCAGAATTAACATAGGTTATCAGCCTAGCACATAGAAGACCAGCAAGTAACTCAAGGCGAGGCAAGGTAATGCTCTTAATGGGAGCTACTCTCCCCCTAGACATGACCAAGGAAACTTTACATATGCCTGTAGGTTGTACAAGTCTGAGGTATACACAAGCTCCATACCCCTTTTCTGAAGCATCACCATAAGCGTGGAGCTCTACATTTGTCATAAGTTTCCAAGAAACACCACGAAAATAACACCTGTTCACATTCCATGTCTGAAACACATTTATATTAGTCAACCATCTCTGAAAATTGTGTAACAACTCGTCTGGAAGTACTTCATCCCACTCAATACCTTTCCTCCACACGTCCTGGAATAGTATCTTTACATACATGATAAAGGGGCTTATGAGCCCAAGGGGGTCAAAAAGCTTAGCTATAAGGCTAAGAACAGCTCTTTTTGTAGATACTACCTCTAGAGGAGTATTTACATTAAACCCACCAAAGCTGAAACAATCCTGAGATACATCCCACTGCATACCTAAGACTTTAACCGCTTCATTCTCACCCACAGCCACATCCTGGTCAAACTCTTCCATCATTTTCTTACTGTTAGACGTCCATTTAGTCAAAGTCATTCCAGCCTTAGCAAAGATAGTACATGCCTCAGTGAACTTAGCTTTACCTTCTGCAACATTATCAGCACCAGACAACCAATCATCCACATACAAATTATCTTTCAATTCATTCACAACCTCCGAGGCAGAACAAGAATCTAGATGATACTTTATGGTGGCATTAAGCAAGAAAGGACTACTTTTGTTACCGAAAGGCACACGAGTGAATCTCATCGTACGTACGTTATTCTCGCACTCCCAAAGGAATCTATGTACATCCCTATCTTCCTCGCGCACACTGATTTGCAGAAATGCCTTAGTAATATCTGCCGTGAATGCTACTTGCCATCTCCTAAATCTCAAGATTGTTTCTACAAGGTCAGGATTAAGAGATGGACCAGTATCCAAACAGTCATTCAACGACAAACCGTTATAGCTGACTGCGGAAGCATCAAATACTGGCCTTACTTTGGTGGACGAGCGGCTCTCGCGCACAACCGGACGGTGAGGAAGGTAGTAAGTGGGATGAACACTTTTCAGTTCAGAAGGTGGGACTTCCTCACAGATTCCCTCCTCCTCGTATTCCTTGAGTACAGCATCGTATTCTGCCTTCAGGTGCGGCTCCTTCTGAAACTTATGACATAGGTGATGCAACCGTTTTTCCGCTATCTTTACATTATTCAGTAGTTGAGATCTAGACTTATCAGACTTCCAGGGCAATGCAACCTCATACTTGCCATTTACAAATTTTATACTCTCATTGAACTTTTGTTGAACATTGTTAAAGGCACTTGTTTCCATAACATTCTCCTTAGCTTTTATCCCAACTGATTCTAAATCCCAGAAATTTTTCAACTCAGGCTCGGACACACCATTCACATTCAGGAGCTGCGTATTTACTCGCTGCTGATTACGGGAACTCCACGAACCAGACAACACCCATCCAAAGACAGACTCCTGGGCCACCAACCCTTCATATTTGCATATCTGGTTAGGAAGCATGTAATTCCAGTAAGAGTCAACCCCAACTAGAATATCTACTGTAAAGTGACGGTTGTGTAAATAGTCATCAGCCAAATGTAAGGATTCATAGCCCCTGAGCTTGTCTTTAGGTACACTGGGTCGCACTAAAGGAGCACAAATAGTAGGGATTTCCATAGCAACTAAGGAATGTATAACACCCTTACAATCCTCAAGTCTTAAGTCATACAAATTACTTACATGGCTTTTAGATAAACTGTTACCAAAAGCAGAGTATGTTACAGGTTCAGAGCACATCCAGTTAGGCTTTACTTTCTTAACCAAGGAACTTGAAACATATGATCTGTCAGAACCAGTGTCAAAAAGTACAGTTGCTTGAACAATTTCACCCTTGCTATTGCATACATTCACTTTAGCAGTCTGTAAAACACAACAGGTATGGGTTAAAGTTTCACGACTCTTCTCAAACTTACAGAGCGCTACACCTACATGGCTCACTGGTGTGGGGTGTGTGTTAGCCTCAACACTTACTATTACATTCTCTCTACCAGGTTGTGTAGACTCTTCACATACCTTCCTGTTACCAGTTTCTCTAGGTATTTTCTTAAAACAAAAGAGGATGTTGTGTCTTCCTCCGCACTTACCACACTTAGCCTTACAACCCTTTGAAATGTGACCCTTACCCAAGCATCTGAAACACAAGTCTGACATGTAAACTTTCTCTTCAAGTTCGGCGTGAGTAAGGTTAACCACACTTGTACAAGTTTCACTTAAATGAGGCTTACCACAAAACCCACACCTTCTCATACCTGCTGTTGAAGAGGTTACAAGGGCAGAGGCCGTACCATGGAGCACTTTCTTCTTCTCAGACGCCAAAGGGCCACTACGAGATTCTTCACCACGGCAGTTTTCCTTGTAGGAGTCAGACCGATCCCTCCGTTCTATTTCTCTTTTAAGGAAGTTCATCAGCCAGGTCAGATCACTTTCGTGGCCTGAACCCTCCCTAGACCACTCCATGCGAATATCATGTGGTAAACGAGACAAAATAACAGGGGTTAGCACAATACCATACTGATCACCTTTCACTCCCAAGGCTTCCAAACTGCGGACATGCGAGTTAAGTTGGTCCTGCAATATCCACAGTAAAGCAGTATACTTAGAACCAGAAGACTTAGGAGGCAGACTGATGTTCAACAGCGCCTGTATGTGGGCAAAAACAATACGTTCAGGTTTTCCAAATCGTTCCTCTAACATATTACAGGCGACGGGAAAGTTTGCAGCAGTGAGAGTCAAACCTTGCAGCGTCCTCTTAGCTTCACCCTCTAGTGAAAAGCGAAGGTAACCAAACTTGCTTACTGCTGGTATATTAGACTCGCCCACTAATGCCCTGAACTGCTCCCAGTAGGACTGCCACTCAAGCACGTTACCACTGAACTTTGGTAACTCAATACGTGGTAAGTTAACGTTACCCCTCACTGAATCAACAGATCCACTTATACTTTGTGTTAACTCACCCGCTGGCTTGTTTTGGTCCAACAACTCGGCCAACCTTAGCGCTGCTTTTACTCTTGGAATTCTTGCGCGGCGGCGAAACAGGTCGGCGGCTTCTATGTCCTCCTCCAGCTTTTCAGGTTCGCTAATCTCCATCTCAACGGCCGTCTGAGCGTCGTCCGAGGCAGCAAGGCGCCGATCAAATTCACTTATGGCGTCCTCAAGCTCCATCGTAGTCACTGCAGACTGCTCACACAGTGTTGACAATGACGTGGCGCTGCGGGTGACCCATCCTTTCGCTGCCGCTCTCCTCCTTTCCAGCCTTTTGATATCCTCGTCTGTCATCATGCCGGATTGGGAACTATCTTGCTTGTTCTTATTTCCCGGGTCTGGGCACCATTTGTTAAGTCCCAACTAGACATATGGTGTAGCTGGGCCAACACCGGCTTGCCAAATTGACGGGCAGGCGGATCGGGAGAGGGACGTGTAGATGGAACGAGAGCTCAGAGTCAACAACATTTATTTCTGACAATTAACAAACAGCTGACGTCGCTACGATGACGTGGACAGTCGTGAGTCGTCACTTTGGCGTCGTGACGTCGAATATTGACGTGGCGAAATATAATTACATTAACTACAAATTTAACAAAATTGATAAATATTACAAATAACAATAAGCCAATATATATCAGAAATATCATACCCTTGTTCGCCCCATTACAGGGGGGTCTCAACAAATGCATCTTAATTTTAATTTGCAAATCCAACAGGGTTCGTTAGTGCTTCGAACTCATTAACAGCGTCGCAGAGGATTGTGGGTAGGATATCATCTTTTTTTTCTTCTTTTTTTGCTAGTTTGTGGTTTGTTAAAGAACTGGATTGCTTTGTTAGCTGTGGCGTAGATAGGTACCTATCAATGGGGGGACACCTAGGGGGCACTAGGCAAGCAAGGCCACTCTGATGCCACATAGAAGGGTATATTCTAAGATCAGATCAGTGGTGGCTGGTGGGTTATTGAGCATTATACATAATACGGCAGCCATGGCCAGTGGGGGGGGCACCTGGGGGGCACGTGCCCCCCCATGCCCCCCTGTAGCTACGCCACTGATATCACTGCACTTATAGGTATAACTGATATTACATATTTACTCCTTCCCTGACTATTCCATACATATGCATTTTTTTCCTTTCTACGACAAACTCTTGTTCAGATTTTTCTATTTAACTAGCATTTGCAGTGTTCTTTTCTCATGGTGTCATATTTACTTGAATGTTTTTTGTTTCTTTTGGGGGTGGACAATTAAAGTACCGCTTGTTTCTGCATTAAACCGCCTGCTTACCTTCCGCGTTGCTCTCACACTGCACGGCGACGCAACACTCGTCCGTCTCGTGGGGCACCTCCCTGCACATTGGGTCTTCTTGGCAGGATCCAGCTCTGAAAGGTTATGAGAACAGATCGGCCAAGAAGAGCTGGGGTGATAAATGCAAGATATACTGTTTACATGCATGCTACTTCCTTACTCCCTATCTTTCTAGATTTTCCACTGTTTTTCTGTACCATCTCATTTATTGTGGGCGTATATATCTATGATTNCCCACCCTCACCTCTCCCTTCCACACTCCCTCCACCCCTTTCCCCCCACACACTCCTCCACCCCCCCTTCCCACACTCCCCCACCCCTTCCCTTCCACCCTCTCAAACCCCCCAACCTTCCCCACACTCCTCCAATCTTCCCTTCCACACCTCACCTCCCTCCCCACTCTCCCTTTCACCCCCCACCCACTTCACACCTCTCACCTTCAAACCCCCACTCCTCAAACCTTCCCTCCACACCTCACCCCTCCCACCACCCCCTTTTCACCCAACTCCCTCCCCAACACCTCCCTTTCCACCACACCCCTCCCCCACCTTTCCCTTCCACCCCCACCCCCCCAAAACCTCCTCAAACAACCCTCCCTCCCCCCAACCCCCTCAACACCTCACCTCCCTTCCACACACTTCCTTCCACCCTCCACTTCCTCCCACATCCTCCCCCTCACCCTCCACCCCTCCCCTTTCCCTCCACCCCCCCCTCCCAAACATCACCCTCCCAAATTCCCCCATCTCACCTCCCCTTCCCCCCACCTTCCTTCCACACACCACTCCCTCCCACCACCCCTTTCCCAACCCCCCCTTCCTCCCACCACTCCCTTTCCCAAAAACACACTCCACCTCCTTCCACCTCTCCCTTCCCCCCCCAAACCTCCCTCCCACATCTCCACCCCCCCCACTCCCTTAACCTCCCCCTTCCCTTTCCCACTCTCCACTTCCTTCCACACACCACTCACTCTTCCTTCCACACACTCTCACCTTCATTCCACACACTCTCACCTTCCTTCCACACACTCTTCACCCTCCTTCCACACACTCCACCTTCCTTCCACACACTCCTCACTTCCTTCCACCACTCTCACCTTCCTTCCACACACTCTCACCTTCCTTCACACACTCTCAACCTTCCTGCCACCCACTCTCACCTTCCTTCCACACACTCTCCACCTTCCTTCCACACACACTCCACCTTCCTTCCACACACTCTCACTTCCTTCCACACACGTCTCAACCTTCCTTCCACACACTCGCCACCGTTCCTTCCAACGCCTCGCACACCTTCCTTCCACCACTCTCACCTTCCTTCCACACACTCCCACCTTCCTTCCACACACTCTCACGACCTTCCTTCCACACACTCTCACCTTCCTTCACACAGTCTCACCTTCTTCCACACACTCTCCACCTACCTTCCACCACACTCACCTCCTTCCACACACCTCTCACATTCTTCCGCACACACTCTCACCTTCCTCTCCACACACTCTCACCTTCCTTCCACACACGCTCCTCTTCCTTCCACCACTCTCACCTTCCTTCCACCACTCTCACCTTCCTTCCACACACTCTCCACCTTCCTTCCACACCCTCTCGACCTTCCTTCCACACACTCTCACCTTCCTTCCCAACACTCTCGACCTCCTTCCACCACTCTCCTCCTTCCTTTCTCACACACTGCTCACCTTCTTCCACACACTCTCCACCTTCCTTCACACACTCTCACCTTCCTTCCCACCTCTCCCCTTCCTTCCACACACTCTCACCTTCCTTCCACACACTCTCACCTTCCTTCCACACACTCTCACCTTCATCCTCACGTTGATGGTCCCTCGGTGCTCTCACGTCCTCTTGTCCCGCCACTCGTCACAGATGGACACTCGTACCTGAGACACCCAAATTTACCTCTATAGCACTCCATCAAGCATCAGATTACGCCTCTAATATATATAAAAAAAGGATAATGTTATGGAGAATTGATTAGAATGAATTTGATTAAGAAAGTGCGTGAAAGATGACATGATAATAGTTGTTTTTTCTTTCTTATTTCTTGCACAGATTGAAATTTACCTCTATGAATCTCCGATCAGGCACCTCACGTTTACCCTCTTAATAACAAAGGATAATGATGATACAGAGAATGATTAGATTGAATTTGAATTAGAAAGTGTGTGGAATGATGGAATGAGATAAGGTATAAGGTGATAAGGTTTTTTATAGTAGTATTTTTTTTCTTCTTGTTTTCGTAAGTCTCACCTCGTACAGAGTGTTGGGTGCCAGGCCTTCCACAGTGAGCCTCGGTTGGAGTTCTCCCGTCGGCACTTCCTTCCTCATCCACGGCAGCTCCTCCTCGCCCTTGGGAACCTCCTGCTCCTTCCTGTACTCCGCCACGTAGCCTCCATCGTACGTCCGGTCTCTGAGGGGGATTGGGATATCTGTCAGCTATCTATCTCCCTCTCCTATCTATCTAGTATCTATAGCTATTCACTCACTAATATCTATTCACTCTATCTATTATCTATATCTATTCACTCACTAGTATCTATTCACTCTATCTATTATCTATAGCTATTCACTCACTAGTATCTATTCACTCTATCTATTATCTATAGCTATTCACTCACTAGTATCTATTCACTCTATCTATTATCTATAGCTATTCACTCACTAGTATCTATACACTCTATCTATTATCTACAGCTATTCACTCACTAGTATCTATTCACTCCGTCACTTTATGTCTCTTGAATAATTCTTACCTTCCACTACCCTTCTCGACCTGTATGCTTTGAACTGTTCTTATTCTTATCAATTTTAAAAACTGCTGAGACGTACGTTGTTCCTAAAATCACATTGGGCATTCAGGTTATACAATTTAATGTCAACAGGTAATGAAAAAAACACATGTCCTATTTAACATTATAGTTCCCTAAAGAGTTATATAAGCATAGATGAAATAGAATTTAAAATCAAATAAACTTCACCAGATCGCGTGTTAGTCAGCTTGGCCAGGGAGCCAGCGAAGGGCACACACGTAAGTACCTGAAGTCATACAGGCGAGGGTGATGGGACTTGTGGCTCTTCTCGTCAAGCACAGCTTCGGCAGGGTTGGTCCCTTCCACCTCCTGCCCTCTGCTGCCGTATGACTACCGTTATCGCCTGCTTGCGCAGAAAAGAGAAGTTCGGTTGAGAAAAACTAAACTATTTATTCGAATACTAGCATGTTAAGTAGCAAATAGTCATTCATAATTATTGTAGTTTTTATACGAGTCGCACACTTAGTCCTGAAGAACACTGGCGTAGCTAGGTATCTATCAATGAGGGGGACACCTGGGGGGGGGGCACAGCTGTGTATAGGGGGGCACTAGGCAAGCAATACTCAGGGGCATTCTGATGCTACATAAAAAGGTATTGGGCCATATCGTCAGTCATTGGTCCAAACAGATTACGGCAGCCATGGCCAGTGGGGGGCAGCTGGGGGGCTCCGGATTCTCACGGGGGGAACGCACCCAGCAGACGTGCCCTTCTCCGTAGCTACGCTACTGGCTATAGCTGATCTGACGTTATATAAGGTAGAAAGGTAACGAGGCAACAGCTATTACTTTGCGGGGAGAACTAAACAACCTCAAATCTTACGTAAGCTCTCCCTCCCTCTCCCACTCACAGTGGCGCCGCCAGGACCTGGTGACTGGGATCACTCAATACTCAAGATACTCAAGGAACTCAACACAGCTTCGAAACACTAAACCTTGCCCTTATTTCCTGCCCATGCCCTTACCTGTTGATCTTTGACCAATAATTCTTGACCTGTAACGTTATCTAGGTCTTAAATGTTAGTAAATGTGAGTTAGTAATAGTGTTGGTATAGTTTTGTATTATGTTTTTTAAAGTATATCTTGATAGGGTTCGTTAGGGCTTCGAACTCATTAACAGCATCGCAGAGGATTGTGGGTAGGATATCATCTTTTTTTTTTTGCTACGTAGTTTGTGGGTTGTTGGATTGCTTTAATAGCAGTGGGGGCACTAGGCAAACAGCCGGTGCTCAGGGGCATTCTGATATCACATAGAGGGGTATAAGGATTATTCTAAGTGGTGATCAGATCAGTGGTGGGTATTAGAGCATTATACAGAATACGGCAGCCATGGCCAGTGGAAAGGAACCTGGGGGGGCACAGGATTCTCATGGGGGGGCACGTGCCCCCCATGCCCCCCCGTAGCTACGCCACTGCTGAGGAACAAATTTAATGTTTTGATTGTGATTATGTAAGTATGTATATAAGGAGAACATCCCGCCCCATACCACAATCAATACCAATCTTTTCAATCTTGCATTCATTACTTGCGGTTTACTCATGAATCATAATTTTCCGTTGTAGCTTTCCCGGCCAACTCAGATTCCCTGAACCTATTTCAACATGTGAATACAATTATTAGGACGACGAGACCACCACCACCGCCACCACCACCACTTCTCATCCAGCCACAAAGACTCACCTGAACACTCGTAGGTGATGCAACACTCGGGATCCTCCGGCGCTGGCCGTTCCTTGCACATTGGACTCTGCAAGGCAAACAGCAACATTAATGAAATCACCTTACGTTCAGCTCACAAATCAAGAGAAACTAGAAATATCAGACATGAGTGTACAGTCACGTTCCACAACTAGAGCGGAAACTCGTTCAGTGCAAGACCCACCTGCATGGCACCTTCATCGCGGAAGGGGTGGAAGCGTGGCCACCGAGATGATAAGGCCTGGTGGATCGCCCGTGACGTCACACCATATAAAGGATACCCCCCGCTCCGCTCCCCGTACAAGTTTACCTAACCTAATATAATGTTTATCCGCATAAAAGATATACTGGTATCTTCGGAAATGTTTGTTCTATAATATTATCAAAGAAAAAACCGTAAACACACTAATAAATGCATTATGAGACATTTCAAATAGCATGAACTTAAACTTTTCGCCATTTTAATATTTTGTGAATTTTTTTTTACATGGATAAATATCAATAGAAAGCGGAATTTTATTAGCTCTCCATTGATATACTTCCTTTTTTGATAATGAATTAGAAAACCATGGCATAGATTTGTTCTTAACTAAAATAAATAACATCATGAAATCGAGTAAATTTACCCGAATTTTCATGATGTTTTTTATTTATTTAACGCTAATTATGCATGGTTCTACTTCATTTAATCAGAAAGGAATATATCCATGGAAAGCTAATTAAATTCCTGCTTTCTATTGATATTCTCCCATGTAAAAAGTTTTTTTACAAAAATTAAATGCGAAAAGTTTAAGCTCATGCATATTCTCGAAGTCTCATAATGGCAATTTTTTCTTCAGTGTGTTTTGTACGGTTTTTTATTTGATATATTATAGAAGCAAAATTTCGGAAGATAACAGTATATATTTTATACTGATAAACATTATTGGTAGGAATTACCCGAATTTCATGATTTTTTATATTTAGTTAACGCTAATTTATGCGTGCCGCTAATTCATTTATCACTAAACGAAATATATCAATGGAAAGCTAATTAAATTCCGCTTCTATTGATATTCTCCATTTAAAATGTTTGCGAGCAAAATATTAAATGGCGAAGAGTTTAAGTTAATGCATATTTCTTGAAAGTCTCATAATAGCATTTTCTTTGTGTGTTTTACGGTTTTTTATTTGATAATATTATAGAACAAACATTTCCGAAGATAACAGTATATCTTTTATACTGATAAACATTATATTAGGTAGGTAAACTTGTACGGGGAGAGGAGCGGGTGGTATCCTTATGGTGTGACGTCACGGGGGATCCACCAGGCCTTGTCTCTCGGTGGTCTCGGTGGAAGGCGCATCGCGGCTGGCATTCACCCTTGCCGGAGGGGCTGCACAAACACTTCTTCTCGCACCCCTCGAACCACTCCTCCCCCACGGCGTAGGACACAGTCTCGACCTTGCAACCTCCTGAAACAACCGCCAATATAAGTGAACCTTTGTACTGTATGCTGGCTTAGGACACATTATCGACCCGACAACCTCCTGAAACCACCACCAATATAAGTGAATTAGTGAACCTTTGTACTGTAGGCTACCCATCCCCTCCTAACGCGACGGTAATAAACAAAGGTAGTAGCGAAGGTACGGTCACGGTAATGGGACTGTTGACAAGCTGCAATAAGAGGAAAGCATGTTATAAGACCAGAGTTGACGAAATTAGTGAGAGGCTGAGATTATAAAGGAGCGAGAAGTGTCGTGATCACCCAAGCGTTAAAAAGAAACTTCAAATGACCTTGTCGGTATATATCATCAAGTTGCAAACTGATGCAGAACAGACGGTAAGAAAAAAGAAGAAAAAAATAGTAAAAAATAAAGGTAAGGAAATGAAGAGAAATAAGAAGAATAAAAAAAAAAAGAGCAAAAATGCAAAGATGAAAAAGGGCAAGAAAAAAAGGAAGGGACAGGAGAAGAAGGAAGAGGAAGAGAAAAAGCAGGAACAGGAGGAGGAGGGGGAGGAGGCACAGGTGGTGAGAGGCAGGTGAAGGCAGTACGGGGGAGGGGGTGACTGTGTCTTTGTTCAGGCCGCTCTGTGTCCTGGGTAGGGGATGTGGGGTCAGGGAGGAGGTGAGAGGTGGGGAGGGGATGAACCGCAGGGGTGGGGGAGGGGAGGTGGTGTTGATCTTGTTCCACGCCACTGGTGATGACGATGGTGTTGGTGGCGAAGGGAACACCAGGAGAAAGTCAAAGGGGGAAGAAGATAACGGGCAGATAGATGGTGACTGTCCAAAATATGAGAAGATGTGGTTGATGGAACATATTGAAAAAGAAAATATTGTTCGTTATGTACATGTTTGAAGAATGTGAAGAGAATAATAAGTGTGAAGTTTAAAGAAAGTGTACGTAATGTTGATTAAAGAAATAAAGCCATGAAGAAATGGGGAATGGAAACACGAAAAGGGAAACCCGAAGAGGAAGAGGAAGAGAAAGGTCAGATTGTTTAAAGAGACAAAAAGCTGTAATCGCAGGAAGGAGGAAACAAGTGAAGAGAACCATGAGGGAAGCTGCAGGAAATAGAGGAAAAACGAAGCACATAAAAAAATGACTTGCAGAACACGACTAATGCGCCATAAAATAACAATGCGCATCAAAATCAGATAACAATTGACAGATTCATCCAATGTAAAATGCATCGAAACTAAAACTACAAAGGTTTCACTCTCGTCCTTTCCCCCCAACCCCCTAACCCCCCCCCATAACCAGACGGCAGAAGAGGGGTGAGAGAGGGGGGGGTTAAGAAGGGAAGGAGGGAAGGGGGGTTGAAGACGATGCCCCGCCGGAAATGACGTCATCACCTTCCCCCCTTATCTTCCTTCATACAATCGCCATCAACCCTTGGCATCCAATGCCACCCTATTCTTTTATTTTCTTCTATATAATAAAATCAAAGGAAAGGAAGGGATATTTTTCTTCTTCTTAGTGTCTTTTTGAGGGTTTTTTCTCCTCTCCTTTCTAATAACTAACTCCCTTCCACAGGTCAAATGTAAACAGGTAAATGAACGTAGTATAAGCCGAATACCTGTCTGTTGCCATCAATAAACAGGGATATAAGGTGACAATACTAGATACCTGAGATTGCTGAGAAGAATTAAAATACTCTCTCTCTCTCTCTCTCTTCTCTCTCTCTCTCTCTCTCTCTCTCTCTCTCTCTCTCTCTCTCTCTCCTATGATAATAATGATAACGATACCCACCTTGTAGTAGAGTTCTCTGCCTTTGGTCGTGGGCAGCAGGAAGAAGATGGAGTTGTGTGTCACCTGGCGCACCTTGAGGCCGCCCACGCCGCCCTTCAGCTCCGCCTGAATCACCAACACGCCCATGTCATTACCTTTGACTTCATGGGAAATATTTGTATGTATTTTCAGGGGAGTGACAGTTTACAGGGAGTTCAAAAAAATAAACAAGGATGTTTACCTTTGTCTTGGAGGGCTCGGTGGAAGTCTCGCGTTGTCCTTCAGTAGTGTTGCTGTCACCATCTGCAGAGAGGAAGATGCTGTAAGTCTGATCTTTGTTATTGGAGGAACTGGTTTAATAAAGAAAAAGCAAATATTTTTAAGGTGCAAGGATGTTTTTTTTTGGGGTGGGTAGGTGGGTGGGGTGAGACGGATGTTTATGTACAAAATAAGTAAAGGTGCAGCCTAAGGATAATTCAAGGCTATGACTACGTTGTGGGAAAAACATGAAAAAAACAGACATAGAAGAGAGGTCAAGCCCCAAAAAGTCAAGCCTTTCTTTAATTATGTACAGTAGTTCCCGGGCCGTCAGGTTGTGGGTCCCCTGCTCTTCGGGGGGTATGATAGGGGGCCAAAGTGAGGGTGGTGTGGGTGGACAAACAGTACGTACTAGGAAAACCGTCACGCAGCAGTGCTTCCCCCCTAAACACCCCCGGGAAAATTTTGGGTTTTAAACAAGTTCTCAGTTTTTTGCCATTTTAATTGTTTGCCTCGTTAAATGAGGGGTTTGGGTGTGCAATTGCTGGGGTTTGGAATTTTGGTTTCGTGGTGGACGTCGGGGCTGGGGCCCCTTTGCTGCTTTTCGTGTAGCCCCGACGCCCTTCCCTTTCCACTGTCGGGGCCTTCCCTTTCGCGCTTTTTCCCTTCCTGGTCATTGCCCCCTCCCCCTCCAGGCCTTAAAAGGGAGGAAATGTCGGTGGCACTTCCTCCCTCCCCGCGGGGCGGGGCGTCCTCCTCATCCCCATCACTTGCTCCTTAGGGTAAATGCGGTGCAGGGGCTCCCCGGGCGTCTTTCGTAACCCCCCACCCCCCCCCCTACCGCCGCCGGGGCCCCTCCTCCTTCTCCCCCGGTGTCGGGGGACTGTGGTGGTGGCTGCCTCGGCCTCCGTCACCTCCTCCAGAATTTTGATTAAAGTCCCCTCCTGCGGTGGGAGAGTAGTGAACCCCCTGGCATCCCCCACGGGTTTTTTCCCTGCTCTGGTGGCTTTGGGGGAACATTGGTGGGGGTCTCCATCTCCATCCCCCATGTCCCCCTCAAGGGTGCCCTGTCTACAGACACTTTCTAGGGGGTTTCGGGCGAAAACTCGCCCCCCCCCCTTTCCCAAACGGTTTTACAGAAGGCGTTTCCGGGTAAACCCGCGTGCTGATCCAGGTGATGACCCCGGGAGCCTGGGTGAACACGAGATCCCAGATAAACCACAACATAAGCTTCTGAACACATTTTTCTTTGCAAGTGAATAACTGAACACAATGAGAGAGAGGGAGGAGAGGGGAGAGAGAGAGGGAGAGAGAAGAGAGAGAGAGAGGAGGAGAGAGAGAGAGAAGAGAGAAGAGAAAGAGAGAGAGAGAGAGAGAAGAGAGAGAGAAAAAAGGGGAAAAGAGAAAGAGAGAGAGAGAAAAGAGAGAGAGAGAACATATACCTGTGACGTAAATTTTTCCCCAAAAAAAACCGAAGAGAGGGGAGAGAAAAAGGGAGGAGAGAAGAGAGGGGAGAGAGAGAGAGAGAGAGGAGGAGAGAGAGAGAGAGAGAGAGATAACACAGATGCGAGGAGGGGGCCGGAGGCCCAAGATTAAAGTTTTCGGGTCATTGGGCCACTCAGCGCAGGCCACCTTGACTTCCTGGGGCGACTTCCTGGGGCCCGGGCACGCGACCTCGGCCCTCAGGGTCACGAAACCAAAAGGTAAAAAAATTCTGACTTTTTCAAAAATTTAACTCCATAAACCTAAAGGCCGCTGAAAAGGAAAAAGGAAAAAAGAAAACATTATGAAGATGAAAAAATAAAACCAGGAAAAAATACTTGACATGGGGTGAATAAAAATAAAATTAAGCCTTGAAAAGAATACTGTATATATTAACATCAAAATGAGGGTTTAGCAAGGTATGAAAAAAGGGTATTTTGACCCCCTTTGTCACACCCAATAATACACTCTTCATTTTCCCTTTTCTAAGTCCCCTTTAATCATTTATCTCTCAAAATAGACCCATTTAAAATTCGTCTAAAATAGGTCACCCCTCTCAGTTCTTTATCAAAAAATTTTTTTATATTCTTTTACAAAAGTATTTTCGGGAAATTTATTTCGTTTCCTTGGATGCAGCTATGATATGGCTGATTAGAAGAGAGAGAGAGAGAGAGGAGGAAAAGAGAGAGAGAGAGAGGAGAGGAGAGAGAAGAGAGAGAGAGAGAGAGAGAGAGCAGGGCGTGGCTGTCAAGGGAGAAAACAGTACCTTTTACGAAAGGGTTTTCCCAAAAAATGCAAAAAGAAAAACCAAAAAAATTAACAAGATTTTTTTTGTTCTAAAATAAAATTTCCTTTTGTGAGCGCGTGGGGTGTGGACAAAAGGGGCCGGGGAGAAAAAAGCGGCGTGAAAAATGGGAGGCAGGTAGGGAAAAGGAGTGATGGGTAGATGGGGGCCCGAGAAAGAGGAAAGGGGGTAACAAGAAAGGGGTAGATTAGGGGAAAAGAGAAAGGGAAACTACTTTTTTACCCCCCTTCCAAGAATCTAATGTAATAATTTAACTGTAAAAGTAAGTTGGGTTTGAAAGGGGTTCTGATTTGTCTAATAGAAATGGAGGAGGAAAAAAAGGAAAAGGGAAAAAATATATAGGGGAAAAAAAAATAAAGGAAGGAGTAAATAATAAATATATGGAAAAAAAATAAAGGAAGGGGGAAAGGAATAAATAAAATAGGAAAAAAAAAATAAAGGAAAGGAGTAAAAGGGAAAAAATATATAGGGAAAAAAAAATGGAAGGGTGGAAAAATGGCTAAAAAGTTTAAAAAAAAATTAAAACCTTTTTCTTATCTTTTTCTTTTTTTTTTTTTTTTTTTTTTTTCCTTTTTTTTTTTCCCCTTTTATCTTTTTTTTTTTTTTTTTTTTTTTTATGGTTTGGTTTTTTAATTTTTTTTTGTTTTTTTATTTTTTTTTCCCTTTTTTTTTTTTTCCTTTTTCCCTTCTTTCTCCCCTCCCTTTTTTTTTTTTTTTTTTTTCTCTCCCTTTCCCCCCCTTTTTTTTTCCGCCCTTTCTTACTCCCTATTCCCCGTTTTCCCTCTTTTTTTTTTTGGTTTCCCCTTTTTTTTTTCCCTTTTTTCCTTTTTTCCCTCCCCGTTTTTTTTTTTTCCCTTGGGTTTTAAAAAAGGGGGTTTTAAAAATTTTTTTGGGGTTTTTGGGGGGGCAGGGGCCCCCTTTTGGTTTTTTTTTTTCCCCCTGTATTAAAACGGGGAAAAAATATACCCACCTTGAAAATTTTTTAGCAAAAAAAGGGGAAAAAAAAAGGGGGGGGGAAAAAAAGGGTTCGGGGGAGCCCGGGAAAGAAGAAAAAAGGGGAAAAGATTAAGGGAAAAAAAAGGGGGGGAAAGGGGGGGAAAAAAGAAAAACAAACAGGAAAGGGAAGGAAAAGGGGGGAAAAGGGGGGGGGAAAAAATAAAAAAAAGGATGGAAGGGGAAAGGGGGGGAAGGGGAAAGAGGAGGGAAGATAGGACAAAAAGGGAGGGGGGAAAAAAAAATAAGGGGAAGGAAGGGGGGGAGGAGTGAAGGAGGAAGACAAATAAAAAAGAGGGGGAAAAAGAAAGAGGGAGAAGAAGGAGAGAGAAGGGAGAGAGAGAGAGAGAGAGGGGGAAGAAAAGGAGAGGGAGAGAAGAGAAGAGAGAAGAGAGAGAGAGAGGGGAGAGAGAGGAGAGAGGGGGAAGAGGAGAGGAGAAGAGGGTGTATGTGTGTATGTGTGAAAATTTAAAATGTGCTTTAATTAAATCGTGTAAGTTTACTGTAATTAACCTAAAAAAGAAACTATGATGTGATATTGGAACAATGGAGGTAAAAACACGAGAAAAACAGTTTTAATGGGGTTTTTTGCGTGTTGTGTCCCGGGGTCGCTAATAAAAGGGAGCCGCACAACGCCCGAACCCAGACATAAAAGGGAACAGACGGGACCGCGGAATAAAAAAAGACAAAGCTGCAGAAAAAAGAGGGAAAAAGAAAAAGGCTGAAAACTTTGTAAGCAAAAAAAATTTAGAAAAGCGAAGCGAGAAGTGATCTCTCCTCTTCTCCTCTCTCTCTCTCCTTTTCTCTCTTCTTCCTCTCTTTTCTCCTCTCCTCCTTCTCTCTAGTTAATTGTCAAGAAGATACTTTTGCAGGAAGTTGTTTCGTTGCCAAGCACAAAAAAACATAATTTATACTTTTTTTTGTCGTTTGCTTTACTTTCTTTTCTGTTTTTTTGGGTGGTGTGTGTGGTGTGGTTGGTGTGTGGTGTGTGTTGTGTGTGTGTGTGTGGTGTGTGTGTGGGTGTGTGTGGTGTGTGTGTGTGTGTGTGTGGGTGAGTGTGTGGTGTGTGTGTGTGTGGTGTGTGTGTGGTTTTTGTGTGAGGTGTGTGTGGTGTGGGGTTTGGGGTGAGTGTGAGGTGATGTTGTGTGTGGGGTTTGGGGTGTGTGTGTGTTTTTGTGTTGGGTGTGTGTGTGTGTGTTCTGCCTAAAAGCCTTGCCCCCCCCGATAGGTTTTTGTAATCATTATATTCCTTTTAAGCCACGTTTTTTTTTTCCAAGTTTGGGGGGAAAAAAAAAATATTCAGAAAAAAACCGCTTTTCTATGACTGAAATGACCAGTTTAAGAAGAAGGAGTTTTTGCCCTAAACTTAAGAAGACAAGGGAGAAAAGAACTTTTTACTTAATTATCTTTATCGCTTTTTAAACTCCTTAGATAAAGAAAAAGAAAGAAGAAAAAAACCCCATCTCTTTCACACAATTTATTTTTTCCTCCTCTTAAAAAGGCAACAAAAAAAAGTATGCAGCGGGTTTTGAAAATTTTTTATGGTTTAATAAAATTGGCTCCCAAACACTAAGTTAAGGTGTGAAAGAGGACATAAAGGAACAGTAAAGGAAACACATGTGCGGTTCGCCTTTAAAGAAAAGGGCTGATTTTAAAAGCATTAAATGAACGTCGTGGGGCATTAGGGTAAATAAAGTATGATGTGTGAAATAGTTTAGAAAAGATAAATTAAAAAAGTTTTTCACTTGTAAAATTAGGCGGGTTTAAGTGTTTTTTAAAAGGCGGGAAAATGGAAAGGGTATATAACACCGTGGTCGAGGCGGGATTTAGTTAAACCAAAAAAAAAAAGAAATGAAAGGAAAATAATTGTTTGGGTTTTGTAATAATAGGCGAGGAAAACAAAGAAATAGAAACAAAAATTTTTAAATTGATAAAACAAATTCAAATCAATGACATTGTAAAGATAAAAAAAAAGAGATTTCCCCAAATAACAAAAATTTCTATAAAAACTACAACAACAAAAACTACTACTACTACATCTACTACTACTATATGCTACTATACTACACTACTACTACTACTAACTACTACTACTACTACTACTACTACTACTATACTACTACTCCCAACCAGACATTAAAAACAGAATTTACTCTGAATGCATACGAGAAAAAAAAATTCTAGCGAGGCGGGAGAGCGTGTGACCGGGCAGGGAAAGGGGCGTGTAAATGAGAGTGTGAGTGTGAGTAGGTAGAGAGATTAGAAGAGAAAGAGTGAGTGAGTTGAAAGTGTGCATGCTGGGGAAAACAAAGAGGTGAAGGGGTGGAAAAATGAAAGAATGTAATATGGGTTTTTTGCAAAGGGGGGAGAGAGAGAAGAGGAAGAGAGAGAGAGAGGGGAGAGAGGGGAGGGAAGAGAGAGAGAGGGGAGAGAGAGAGAGAGAGAGAGAGAGAGAGGAGAGAGAGGAGAGAGAGAGAGAGAGGAGAGAGAAAAGAGAGAGGGGAGAGAAGAGGGGAGAAGAGGAGAGGAGAAAAAAAAAAAAATTACAAATATAAAACACCCACACCTACCCCCCCACACACCCCCCATCACCAACCCTGCAATACATACAAGGAAAAAAAAGGAAAGGGGGAGGGCGACCGAAGGCCTCCTGAAAAACACCCTTTCCTTGGAAAAAGGCAGCCCGGGCGGCGGGGAGTTTTAGGTTTGGGGGTCGCGAGGTGTACCCTCCGTTTTCCTGCACCCGGGCTGAGGTGATGAGCAGGGGGTGATGGTGGGGGGGCCCTTCTCGACGACATGGACACGCCGCCACGACGCTTGTAGCTTTTTCGTGGAAGGAGAGCCCGAGGTAAGAAGGGGGAGGGGAAGAAAGGTAGTGATAGGGGTTTTTAGGGTGGGGTAAAAGGTGATGATGGGAAGGATGGGATGGGTGATTGCAAGGTGAATAGGGGGTTTAAGGGTGATGGGAGGGGGTGGGAAATTTGTAAGGTATTTATAGGATGGGGGGGGTTTTAAGTGATGATGGGAAAAGGGTGGGGGTGGTTAAAAAAGGTGGTAAAGGGTTAAGGGTGTGGGGTGGGGGTTTTGGAGGGTGATGGGGAAGGGGGGGGATGTCGTGATTTTAAGGTGTTTAGGGGAAAAGGGGGTGATGGGATGAGGGGTTTTTGGGTGATGGTTGATAAGGGGGAAGGTGGGGATTGCAGTATGTGGTGGGGAATAGGTGAGGGGGGGGGAGTTATTAAAGGGGATGGGGCTGGTAGGGAATAAGTGTGATTTTTTGGTGATTTAATAAGAACCGGATGTGATAGTTTGGGTGTAGGTGATGTGCCAAATAAAAAGGTATGTGGGAAAGGGGTGGAAGGCTCGACGGGAGATGAGGTGGGCTCTTCTATTTTTTCCTGTAAAGATCAAGAAACTACTTTTTTTAAAGTCTGGGGGCGAGCCAAGGGAATGAACATGAGGTTAAGAAAAAGTCGATAAAACACTCCGCAATGACGAAGAAGATTTCCTGCCAAAATTTTTTCAGAGTCCAAATTGACTCCGAACTACATCAAAAAAAAGACCAGTTTCCGATTTCTGCTCCGTATACTAATCCCAAAGGACAGGGCACCAAAGGGAAAATAAAACCCAAAGAAAAAAAAAATGCTACTCTCACCCCCTAAGAAAAGCCATGGAAAAATAGAGAGAGAGAGTCGAGAATGCTACTAAACAACCCTAACTTGGGCCTTAAAACTATACCCTCTTTAAAGTGTCCAAAATCTTGAAGAGGAAATAAAAGGATGAAAAAAAAAATAACGTTTTCAGAAACCCTTGGGAAGTTTAACCAAATTGGCGATGCGTCACGTGGTGTGGCATGAGGTAAGTCTGCCAAATAGGATGAAGGCAAACTTTTGTTAAGAGCCGCGTCGCCTCAAACTCCGCTCGAGGCGGAGGGGGACGCAAAACAACCATTAATATAAAACCTTTGTTTTATTGACATTCCTGAGAGAAAAACCCGAAGACAACAAACGCATAAAAACGTAATCTTTCCCCTGAAACATGAGGACGGGAAGGGGAAAAGCCCTGAATTATCTTTAACAAACACCTTCCTGGGTACAGACTGTGGAATTTGGGAAAAAAAAAAACGCCTAATTAAAAAAGAAGAAGAAGCCAATGCAACCCGAAGCGCCAAGCATTTTTGCAACACTTCACGTTTATAACCACACAAAAACCTTTACTAAAACAAGGGAAAAGGAACCAAACCTCAGCGAGTTCAAAACATATAAAATGCAAAGACGGCTTCGTAGAATGGGACGAGGGCGACGAGAGGCGAATGCGAGGCAGGGGCAGCAAAACCCCCTTTAGTCCAAAAAACCCGTTCATTAGTGTTCCAAAAGGGGCTGTTGCATGTTGGCGCTGGGGGGGGAGGGAAAAAGCGAGGAAAAATCAAAAAAAACCCCGGAAAGTATGCGGCAAGGGGGTAAAGTGGGGGGCATAGGCCTTTAAAAATAAATGAGTAGTTTATATAGAGATAAATCGTGCGTTTCTCCTTTCTCGTTGGGGCCCCTTGTTAGTTTTTTCAATATAGGCGATTAGCTATGATTTATGGTATTGGTTTTTTTCCCGTTTACTCGTCACGTGCTTCGTCAGTGTATTCGCAGGGCGTCTTTAGGTGTCCCCCAGAGAGACCTTGGTACGTTCTTGAGAAAAGGGCCGGGTCGTTTCGCCAGGGAAAAGGGGGACGAGGGTTTTTCGCGGGGAAGTGGGGGACAAAACATTAGCCAGCTCCCTGGAGGCTCTGAACCGAGACGGGGGAAAAGACAGACAGCAGACAGACAAACAAACGGATAGGGACACAACACAGAGAACATCTGCCCGCCATATAGAGAGAAAACTGAGAGGGACAAGGGAACTCCACGTATCCCTCTATCCTGAATCCTTAACCAACCCCAAAAAACACAAAAAAAAGGGGGGGAAAGGGAGGGGGAGGAAGGCAACAATGGCACCGCAAACTCGTTTTAAAGGAAAGAGAAGCAAACATTTTCCCCCTGGTTTTCCCCGCCATAACGACCGGAAGCGGGGCCATCTGCCAACAATTACAATAAAATCATCTAAGTTTTTCGGTCAACGATGATTAAAAAAATATAATGAAGGATTACTTTCATTTTTTTCCTTTTTTTTCATCTTAAAACACGAGAAAAGAGGCCAATCCCCTTTTTTTTTGGGCAGTTTTCTTTTTTTAAAGAGAGAGAGAGGGGGAGAGAGGGGGAGAGAGAGAGGGGAGAGGAGGAGAGAGAGAGAGAGAGAGAGAGAAGAAGGAGAGAGGAGGAGAGAGAGAGGAGAGAGGAAAAAGGAGAGGGATTTTTTTGGGGGTACCCAGACCCTTTTTTCCTTCCCGTGCCTCAGGGGGCACTAGCCCGGTAGGAGAATCAGAATCAAAACTCCAGCAAAAACAGAACGTGGGAACGAACGCGAAAAAACCCAAACAACAATCACACATAACAGAAATTACAAAATGCGTAGAGACCTGAATTCCTTTTTTTGCATTGGACGTAACTTTTTGTCTTTTCTTTTATTCCCGAGCCCCGCGGGGAGATTTTGGGGTCGCCTGACCTCTACGTGCAGAAGGGGGCATGTTAAACCCGAGGCGTGTTGTATGCCCCCCCCGGACCGCCGCTTTTAGGGTTGGTACCACAGCAACAAACATCACAGCAACAGGGTGCGTCACCAGGCTGTGGCGGGAGGCGGGGAGGAGGGTTATCTCGCTTTTTTTTAAACTATTTTTTGCTACTTTTAATTTTAATTTTCTCTGGTATGTCTGCTATGCCGTTTTTTGGGGGATCTTTTTTTTTTTTCTTTCTCTCTTTCTCCTCTCTCTCTCTCCTCTCTCTCTCTCTCTCTCTCTCTTCTCTCTCTCTCCCCTCTCTCTCTCTCTCTCTCTCTCTCTCTCTCTCTCTCTCTCTCTCTCTCTCTCTCTCTCTCTCTCTCTCTCTCTCTCTCTCTCTCTCTCTGTGTATGTGTGTGTATGTCTGATCTCCGTCAATCTTTCATCATTTTTATCCCCAGATTATTTTATTATCCTCCATGACATTCAACATCTGACACTATATATATTTTACAATTCTATTTCAGGCTGTTCAAAAATAACACATGAAACTCTACATCAGAGTTCCTGTCTGTCTGAACAAGTTTTCTGTCTGCTCGTCTTCCCTTCTACGTCCCCATTTATCACTCTATCTATCTTATCTATCAATCTCTCCATTCAATTTTTCATCTCCTTACTCCCCTAACTCGCTCTCTCTATCGCTAAATCTCTCTTGCAGTCTATTCATCACTCGTTCCCTTCCTCTCTTTCTTCCCTTCTTCCTCCCTCTCTCCTTCCCTCCTCTCTCTCCTTCTCACGCCTCAGGAGACAAGGAAATCACTCCAGATCTAACACGCCTTCCTTTTTGTTTCCATTCTTACCTTTCCCCTTGCTATCACCTCTCTCTCTCTCTCTCTCTCTCTCTCTCTCTCTCTCTCTCTCTCTCTCCTCTCTCTCTCTCTCTCTCTCCCCGCCAGGGTGGCCTGGTTGGTAGAGCGCTCGGCCCGTGTGTAGGTCCCTGCATTCGGTCAGCGGTTCGAGTTCACCAAGTTCGTCCTGGCGTGGTGGCGCTTTGTGTAGTCAATAACCTTGTAGTTGGTACTTGCAAAGTGTCTAGATAGGATCAAAGTCTCTCTCTCTCTCTCTCTCTCTCTCTCTCTCTTCTCTCTCTCTCTTCTCTCTCTCTCTTTTCTCTCCTCTCCTCTCTCTCTCTCTCTCTCTCTCTCTCTCTCTCTCTCTCTCTCTCTCTCTCTCTCTCTCTCTCTCTCTCTCTCTCTCTCTCTCTCTCTTCTCTCTCTCTCTCCCCCCCCTCAGCACCAGGACTCACCCAGCACCCTCAGGTAGGGGGTTTAAAGGGTTTCTTGACGGGCTTGGTTGCTGACCTGACACCGTAGGTTTGCCGTGGTCGCGTGGCTGGGCTGACCTGATCGTAGCGTCCACTGGTTGGGTGCCGTTTTGGTTGCAGGCCTCGTAGCGAAGATCCGTCGTGTAGGTGTAGCGACCCACCGTCAGGATCCTCAAGTCTCGCCCCCTGATCCATGACACCTGAAGGAGTAAAGAGGAGGGGGAGGAGGTGAAAAAGGGGTGTAAAGGTAATCATGAGGCAGGTAAAGAAGGGAAGGTGTGAAGTGATGATGATGGTGGTGGGTTGGTGATGGATGGGTAGGGTGGTAGTAGTAATAGTAGTGGGGATGGGTTTTTAAAATAGAGGAGGTATTTAAAGGAAGAGGAGGTGGTGAAAGGTGGTGTAAAGGTAATCATGAGGCAGGTAGAGAAAGGAAGGTCTGGAGGAGTGATGATGGATGGGGAAAATTGAAGTAATAGTAGTGGTGGTGTTTAAAGAGTTTCGTTCTCTTTTATCTTACGTTATGGTCGCTGTTGTAGTGGGTGTGGTGAAGGCTTTTTAAAGATGATGTGATGAAAGGAATGATGACTATTTGAAATGTAGAAAATGGAAAGTACGGATACCAATGATGCACCCTATGCTTTGTTAAGAGAGAGACAGAGAGAGGGAGAGAGAGAGATGAGAGAGAGGAGAGAGGAGAGAGAGAGAGAGAGAGAGAGAGAGAGGAGAGGAGAAGAGAGAGAGAAGAGGGGAGGGGAGAGAAGAGAGGGATGAGAGAGAGAGAGAGAGAGAGGAGAGGAGAAGAGAGAGAGAGAGAGAGAGAAAAAAAAAAAAAAGAGAGAGAGGGGATGGTGCCTTTCTCAAAATTTAAACTAACATATTATTTATTGGACGAAGTTTTCAAGTACGATAATCAGTGAGTTGTAAAGATGCCCCCTTCATTACAGGTATAGGGAAAAGACCATAAATGTACAGGTAACATACAGGTAAAGGTAACACACGTCACAGGTAAGTACTGGTAGGAAGGTGAAGGTAGATGTTCACAAAAAGGCAATGAAAAGAGTACCATTTACCCCATTTGTTTCTTAGATGTTTTTCCCCTACTGTGTTTTCCCTTTCCTCTCATGGTACATTGGTGGTACAAATGTGGTGGAAAGGAAAACTTTTTTTTATTAGCTGAAAAAGTTTCCCTTTTTTGTAGCTTTTTTTTTATGATTCGTGATTATTTGGTTTGAAGTGTCTGGCGCAGGAGGTGGCTGGTCTTGTCCTCAATTCACTACTCTTCAGGGGAAATACTATAAAGAGTCCTTCATCGATTTTTTTTTTTTACTCTTTTTGGTCTTTCGCTTCCGTCTATAAATGTCTTCCTGTTCCTCTTCCTCCCCCTTATTATACAATACTACTACTACTTTTATTATACCATTTTCTTCTACATCTTTTTTTTCATCATCATCTTCATCTGCCATTTCTCCTGTCTCCTCTTTCTCTTCCTCGTCATAGTCCTCTTTTTTTTCGTCCTCGTCCTCCTCCTCGACCCCTCCTCTCCCCCCTCCTCCTCCTCCTCCTCCTTTCCCCCCTTCCTCCCTCCTCCTCCTCCCCCCCCCGCTCCCTCGTCTCTCCTTCCCCTGCTCCCTTTGTCCCGTAAGGCAAGGACACGAGCCCAAAACAGCAGTAAAGGGCGCCCCTAACGATCAAAACCTTACAAAAATTTCAGGTTTTTTGGCGAAATGAAGGAAGACGTCAGAGACCAGTTTTGATGGGGGAATAAATTTTCTCCGAGGACAATGGTGGAGTTTTGTGGGGGGGTCAGATGACAAAAAGGAAGCGTTTCTTTTTCCCCGGGAGCAAGCCCAGACGACATCACTGCAGCCGCGATGACGTCACAAAGAACACAACGAAACATCTCTAGTCATCCTGCGGGAAAAAACGACGGTACAGTAGCGGATCTGAAAAAATTTTGGGAAAGACGGGAAGTTGACCCGGAAATTTCAAGACAAAAACTAATAATATTTTTTCAGGAATTTCCCCAGATGGAGTACCCCACGTTTTTACGATAAGGCTTTCAGAAATAACGACTGGGGGCTCTTTGTGCACAGGGAATGTGGGACTTGCAAACTTTGGATTAATTTCTCGAGGACCCATCCGGGTTTTGAGGATTCCCTTTGGGGATGAGGACCCCACCTCACCCCATGGGCCAGACGATTAGGAGTCTGCTAAATGAAAATTTCTTCTTCAGATAAAAAAAACGACGAGCGGACGGCGGTAGCAGCATAAACCTTTAACCCCTTTTCTACCCCACAGCAACGCTGGGCACGTCCCGTTCCGAAAAATATAATCAAAGTAATTATCAAGGCCCCCTGAAAAGGGCCCCTGGGACGCCCGCCGGTAAACCCTACGAAAAGGTTCCCAAAAATTTTTTAAAAGGGAAACTTAAATTACTTTAAAAAATGCCAGAAGATTTTTAAAGGTAACGAATTATTAGCATACGTTGTTGCCGAAACGCCAGATATCGTCAGTATCACTGAGATTTGGTTAACACAAAAAAAAATTTTATTAGTGAAATAGCCTTTCCCAGGCATAAGACTTCCCTAAATTGTCGCACGCATAAAGCAGGGGAGGGTATTTTTTTTACAAAAGAAAATTTGCAAGCAATCGAAATCGATAAAGTAAAAAAGTCATTAGACCAGTCTACGCAAAGTTAAAGTAAAGAAAAATTGTAACTAGGGGACAATATATCGTCCCCCCAAATCTAAGCGGAAGTAGATTGCCCCCTGTAGACGAGAAAAGTCATTTTGTGAACAATAAAACGATACAATTTTTTGGGGAGATTTTAACCTACTCTTAAAACGGGAAAAATAATTTGCTGAAGAGAAGGTATGCGATTGCTTGATAGGTGAACAAAGAATATTTAAATCAGGTGTCGTGGCCAAAGGATAATGTATCTAGTTTTAGTTTTCACTCCCGACTTTGATCTGTTTGTTTACTGCGATATAGGTAAAACATTTGGCAAACAGTGATCACAGGCTAATAGATGCGGCATAAATTTTGCAATGTGAATCACAAAAAATCGGTTATAGTCCCAAATTATAAAAAAAGCAGATTTCACGAAGTCAGGGGACAAAGCGAATTTGAATGGATTGATTACTAAAGGAATAACGCCGAAAAAATGTGTAATGTATTCACAAATAAACCCCAACGGTTTTGGGGGAAAAAAATGAAGAAAACTTTTGAATAAAAAAACGACCAATTGGATGAAAAATGAGATCCAAAAATAGCAAAAAACCCCCGAGGGGGATAAATTTTACAAAGATCAAATGGGGACTGCGATTCTAGAGAATACAATGACGTAAAAGCGCTGAAAAGGAAAATTTAAGTCAAAAAAAGCGCGATATGAAAAAAAAAATTGCAAAGGAACCAATAAAACCCCCAAAAAGGTTTTTTCAATACGTTCAAAGTAAAAAAAAACGTCAAAACAAGTTTTGGGGCCACTGAAAGTAATAATATATTTGGGTAATTGAAAATAAGAGATGGCGTCTACTAATGAATATTTTAATGGGGTTTTTTTAAAGAAGAGAAAAAATCCATTACCCGAACCAGTAAACATGTATCGGGGGGTGAAAGGGATAGACTGGGAATAGGAGAGAAACAGTAGACGAAATATCAAAGTATTTGCTGAAACTTGACCCAGAAAAAACCGTGGGGGGGGCGAAATCTCGCCGCGACTACTTGCGAATGTCCAGCAATTTCGCTCCCCTTAAAAATTTTTTTCAAAAATCGCTTTGTGAAAAAAATTTTCCTAGGATGTGGAAATTAGAATGTTACACCATATTCGAAAGGGGGTAAAAGCCTCGCAAGTAATTATTCCCCCAAATTTGTCTAAGTCCGTGATGTTAAAAATATTTGAGAAAATATTGCGGATAAAATAGTGTCTTTTTTCCCATAAAATAACCAATAAAACTCCCAGCAGGATTTTGAAAAAGGACCGCTTAACAAAACCATGGATTTTTTTTAAAGTCTTTTTTCAAACGGGGACGCTAAAAATTTCCCCGGGTGTAATAACCTTTATTTTCAGAAAGCCTTCGATACAGTTCCCCATAAGCGATTTTTTTCCCAAAAAAAGGGCAAGGCTTTGGAGAGCATTTTTTATGGGTTTGGGGATTGGCTTTTAAATCGAAACAAAGGGGTTTGTAATAAAAGGGGAGGCATTGATTTGGGTTTGATGTACTAGTGGGGTGCCCAGGCTCGGTCTTGGGGCCTACTTTTTTCTGTATATTCAACGATCTGGACTGCGGCTTGTATTAAAATATCAAATTTTCAGATGACCCCAAAAGGGGGTAAAAAACATATCAGAGAAAATGCGAACATACAAAGTGATCCACAAACTATCAGATTTGGAGTGATTAAAAGGCTATAAAATTTCAATCGATAAATGTAAAGTAATGCATAAGGCAACGATAACCCCAAATATAACTATCAAAGCAAAAAAATCGTTTACTGAAGACAGCAGGAAAAAGGGTTTAGGTGTCATATCCGTAATGATCTGAAAACCCGTCGTTTCCTAGCTGCCAGTAAAAGGCAAATATGATGGGGGCTTTATTTAAACGTACTTTGAAAATAAAACTCCGAAAGTAATGACACAATTATACATCCGGTTTGGCCCCCCTTGGGAAAAGCCGTTCAATCTGGTCGCCCGTTTCGTAAAAGATCAAGCCCAAATTGGGAAACAGTGCAAAGAAGAGCACCAAACAAATTCCATCTCTGCGAAATTTATCTTATGAAGAGAGACTGGGAACTTAAAATTTTTCTTAAAGGATCGTAGAAACCTGGGTGATAGAAACTTAAGTTAAAAAGGTTTTTATGTCATAATCAAGAGGACCTATTGAGCTGTACCTGCACTTATGGGGTTTTAAAAACAAAAGTACTTGAAAGACGAAAATTTTGGTTAAGTGTCCGAGAATAGGGTACGCTGGGGGATTAATTCAAAAACGATTGCACCGTTGAGATGAATGAGGTTTACCCCTGCATAGGTAGGAATTTGGCTATTGGGATTTTCACGTACCCTGAACCGTCCTTCCCTGGGTTGTATCTTAAGGAAAAAATGGGTGGAGGAGGCCAAGGGGGCCCCGGGGTTTGGGGCCCAATTAGTTCTTTTCGGGGGTTTCTTATGGGGGAAAACCCATGGGAAACTCCCTTCCCCCTCTCTGGGGGGGCCCCCCCCTTCCCCCAATTTGGTTAATCAAAACTTTCCTTTAAAAAGTGAAAAAGAAAAAAGGGTTTAAATAAACGGTCAACTTTCCCGCTCCAAATTTTTTCAATGTTAATCAACAGGAAAAAGTTACAGAAATGTGTACCCCAAAAATACACAAAAAAAAACTTTAAAACGCATTTAAAAATTTTAAAAGGGTAGTAGGCGAAATTCCCACACCCCGTATTTTCAGGGATTAGTTTTTAACACCACATTTGAAGAAACCCATGTTTACCAGGGACTTTCTTTTCCGTTTTTACAAAGGGGATGTTGGTTTTGTACAAAACCCCCCCATGGCCTGGCTCCTTGGGTTTTTATTTTTGTTCCTAAATCCCTTCCCCTCCCCAACCGGTCAAAACCCAAAAAAAAAAAAAAAAGGTTTTTTTTTTTTTTTTTTTTTTTTTTTTTTTTTTTTAATTCCAAAAAAGGAAAACCTTTCCCCCTTGGGGCCCCCCCCCCCCCAAAAAAAAAAAGGGTTTTAAAAAATTTTTTGCCCAACTTTTTATTTCCCCCCCCCCACAACCCATTAAAAAAACCCAAAGCCCCCCCCCTTCCCCCATTAAGGCGAAAACAAACGTTTTTTTCTTCTTCGCCCGGGGGGGGAAGGGGGGGGGTTTTTTTTTTTAAAATTTAAAAAAGACTTGCGGCACTGTAAAGTAAATGGGTATTGATAGTGCGAATTCGTATCTAGTCCGCCGTATCGATTAGTCGTAGTGGTAGTGGTAGTTGTAGTTAGTATTTTTCATATCCTATCATTCTGCACTATGAAACTTCCATGTTCCTATTCTCTTTAGGGACATGGTATCATTTTCCAACTGTTTTCTTACAAGTAGTTGATAGTTAGTAGTATGTAGTTCAGCAGATACCCTCGCTATGGACCAATAGGTCTCCTGGTGTCTGTTATTCCTATGTAATCCTATGTAATCCTCTTCCTCCTCCTCATACTCTTGGTCTAATAATTTTTCTCTCCTTTTAAGAAAGTTGAGAAGAGTAGCATCATAAGTTTCAAGTACTTCACAAACTTCGCTGCAACCTTGCCTTTTCTTCCTCCACAAAGCGCCATTCGTATCCAATAAACCAAAGGAAGAAAGTACAACAAAGGAAAACTTAACCCTGTAACTCAATTCTTACAAAAAAACTTACAATAATCTCTTAGAAAAGCGAACAAAGGAAATAAATAAATTAATAAATAAATTAATAAATCTGATACAATGGGGTAAAAAACTAGGAATATGATATGAAAGGAATACCCACAAACCACGTATTTCCAGTGCTTCCACGTTCCTTTATAAACACTCCGGAACACATAAAGGAATCAAACACCACATAAAATAAACAAAAGACGCAGCGACCTCCTTCCTTCATCCGTCTCAACAACAACACGGGGGGAACATCGAACTGGTTAAACAAATAAACATCCATTTCCTTGCTCCGTTGAATCGAGTGAATTGCATCGCTTCCGCCGCTCCCCACAAGCCTCCACTGCCACCAAACATCAGCATAGCCAAGGTCTCAACACCCGATAAATCACTACCTCATCCTACCCACTCTGCCACTCATCTCACACGCCATTAAGCAGCATCTATAAAGGCGTCAAACGTTTTCCTCCTCGTCAAGAAGATTCGATACCATATGAGACTTCTTGTGGTCCCCGATTCGATTGTTTTTTGTAGTGATTTGTTTTCTCTCAATGCAATGTTACTTTGACGGGAATAAGAAAGAGGAGGAATACAAATAATGAATGCTAGGATAAATAGGAGGATGAAGGGGATAGAAAAGAATAATAGGTATGCATGGAATATCGAAATAGTCTAGGAAAGGATGATAAAGGGAAGGAGAAATTTGGGATTGAAGGGAAGGAGATTTTGCAGTGTTGATTTATGATGATGCAAGGATGAAAGGATGTGTTATGGAATGCAAGGAAAGGTTGATAGAAGAGAAAAACAAGACTGAAGCGAAGCAAGTGAAGTGAAAACGAACCAGAAAAGAAGAAGCAAAGAAAATAAAGATGTATCAGAGGACAGGGAAATATATTATGATACTAGCCGCAAAGCCGCCCTCCGGGCGGACTTTTTGGCTAGCTCCTGCGGAGGGCTATTGGTGGGCCGAAGGCCCACCAAACACAGACTCTCCAGATAGCCTCTTCTAACTTTCCTGAAATCTTGGATGTAGAAATGTATGTATTAACGCCTTACCCATCACCACACACCCATTCACTCACCAATTACCCATCACCACACACCCTTCACTCACCCATTACCCATCACCACACACCCATTCACTCACCAATTACCCATCACCACACACCTATTCACTCACCCATTATCCATCACCCCCCACCCATTCACTCACCCATTACCCATCACCACACACCCATTCACTCACCCATTACCCATCACCCCCCACCTATTCCCTCACCCATCACCCATCACCCCCAACCCATCACCCCCCACCCATTCACTCACCCATCACCCCACACCCGTTACCCATCACCCCACCCATTCACTCACCCATTACCCATCACCTTACATCAAGGTTTCCTCAATTCTCGCAACCCACTTTTTTTTCACAATTCTCGCTAATAGGCTGCTAAAAAAAAAAAAATGATCGGATCATCTCATAAGTGGGCTTTAAACCCTCCCCTGCTCGACCCGGTTCCAAAACTGTGCCATATGATGGGATTCCGCCACGGGGGGTGGAACCTATACCACACGCACACACACACACACACACACACACACAGACAGACAGACACACTTTCGCTTATATTATTATAGATGGAGAGAGAGAGAGAGAGAGAGAGAGAGAGAGAGAGAGAGAGAGAGAGAGAGAGAGAGAGAGAGAGAGAGAGAGAGAGAGAGAGAGAATACGTGGCAGGGACGTAATATAGAACGCTAGCATAGTTCAATATTTCTGACATCTTTCTTCTTCTATTGTGGTATTTGCAGCTCCTTCATTTCTTTGTACAGTTGTTCATTGATTTATTGATTTCTTCTTTGCTTTTCTTTTCCTACATATTTTCTTGGTATTTTCTATTTTGCTTTATTTCTTTCCCTTCCGTTTATTCCATTTCCCTATAATATTCTTTCTTTTCTAGCTTTTCTTTTCTTATTTTTAGCTTTTAACTTGCTGGTTCTTTTTTTCCCCTATTCTTCCTTACTTCCTCCCTTCTGTTCATTATTCCTTCCTTCCTTCCTTATCCCATTCATACGTTTTCTTTCACATTAGTCATTCTTTCAACCCTATTTTTTTTTCTATTATCTCCGTTTTCTTCGACATTGACATCTTTCTTCATCTATTTATTCCCCATTTTCTCTTTAACTTTTATCCCCCTGCGACTCATCTGCTTATTTCCTACCTATAAATATCCCACGTTACCTCTAAGCGCCCTCCCCTCTATTACTTAAATTAAACTAAACTAAATCTCTTCTGTCCCGACCAATCACAATTCATCCTAACTTAACCAAAATTTACTTTCCACGTACGAAATCGAGTTATTTTTTAGTGTTGCCTTTCGCCCCGCGTGCGTGTGTGTGCGTGTCAGAACCTTTGTGGCCGGGTACAGTCAGGGTGAGGCACCTTCAGGACGCCGCCGAGAGGGTTCCCTGGGCGTGAGGGAGGACTTCAGGACTCCCCCGAGGGGTCCTTCGCCATCACCCCCATCCCTCCTCCCCCAAACCCCCAACCGGGTCTGGGGTGTGGGAAGGGCTCCCGGCCAGGCGCGGCAAAGGGAAGGGTAAAAGGGGTTTTTTTACCCGGGGGGGGGGATTCGAACCACAGATTTATACACTGAGATCGCATAGGGTGGCATAGCGACGCAACCGGGAGTGGCCGGGCCGCCACAAACCATGATCTCTGGGGCCCACGAGGTGCTCGGCCCAAAACCATGTTGTACTCTTCACGATATTATCAAACTACCAGA
Source organism: Chionoecetes opilio (assembly GCA_016584305.1). NCBI lineage: Eukaryota > Metazoa > Arthropoda > Malacostraca > Decapoda > Majidae > Chionoecetes > Chionoecetes opilio. Next base: position 16,477 of record JACEEZ010018406.1, on the reverse strand, counting down.
TGATACCTAGAACTGAACCTATCACGTCTTCAAAAGACATTACTCCACATCAGAATATTAATGTAATACAATAAGTATACCTATAATAAGAAAACGCAAAAAAAAAAATAGTGCATAAAAACTTTTTTTCCCTTTCCCTTTGTTTCAACCCCCTTTTATTCCAGTTTTTTTGCAGCAAAAAATTTTATTCACGTCTCGAAAATCAGAAAATTTTTTTGATCTGCTGGAAATATGACACGTACAGTACCAAGCAACAATAATAGAGGGTTAAAAAAATTGCCATGAACAAAAATTTGGACGGAACAGTTTTTTTTGGGCCGGGGTGACGTCGTTCCGCAGCCCGTCGGCACTATTTCCCTCCCCGGGGTTATTACCCTCACCTCCAGTCCAGATTGGGGGAGAAGCTTGACATCACACAGGATGCCCGGTGTTATAAAGCTACCAATGATATTTAAAAAAATACTAAACCCTCCCATCGTGTTCACAGACATTGCTGCATATCACGAGCATACATTAATTACGAAAAGTCATACCTAGAATAAATAAGAGCGTAAAAAAAAATAGTGCAAAAATTTTCTCTCACTTTTTTGTTCAATCGCTATTTTTCTATAATTTTGCTTGCTTTTGAATTTCCTTTTCACTGTCTCGGAATAAAACACTTTTTTCCCGTTTCCGTTGGATGTGACACATACCAACGAAAAAAAAAAGCAGGTGAAAAAAAAATGACAATAACGTAAAACTTGTCGTCTGAAAAAATATCGTCGAGTATTATGGTTGCAGTCCGCCCCCGGGCCCCCGTGCTTCCTCCGCTACCCACGGGGGTAGGGATGCGCGCGCGCTTAGTGGTAACTCTTGATTCGAACCCATGCACTTAGGCAGATGATATGCCAGTTTTGATTAGATAGACCAGCCCTTTACCACTAAGCCAGGGGGGCCCCCAAATTTTAAAAGATAAAAAGCTGTATTTAAAAACAGTCAACCGAAGACCGTTTCCCGAACTACCTTTTGCCGCACCATAATGCAAATGCACTACATTTCCTCTCTCTCTCTCTCTCTTCTCTCTCTTTTCTCTCCTCTTCTCCCCTCTCCTCCTTTTCTCTCTCTCGCCTCTCTCTCTTTCTCTTTCACCGCACATAAATAAATAATTAAAAAAGGAGGGGGAGAAAGAAAAGTAAGCTTATGTGATGCATCCCCTCCGTTCACAAGATGTAAAAGAAATAAGAAGAAAAAAAACCCCAAACCCTAACCTGCCCATTAAATTAAAAATTTAACCCAAAATTTTATTTAAATTTTAAACTTACTAGCCTAATTTTAACCTAAAAAACAACTTAACGTAACTTTGTCCCCCTTAAGATTACTTTAAATCAGTCTTTCCTTGTCTTGCCTTCAAAACCAGTAAAAGCCAAGGCAAACGTTTTGGGTGTTTTTTATAAAAAAATGTTACCTCGTTTGGATATTTTGGGGTTGGTTCTCTCTCTCTCTCTCTCTCTCCTCTTCTCCTCTCTCTCTCTCTCTTCTCTCTCTTTTTCCCTCCTCTCTCCTCTTCTCCTCCTCTCTTCACACACACCAACACACAAACACACCAAACACACAAGAAATAATTAATCTCCCTTTTTCTTACATTTCCTCACATTTCCTCGATTTTAAATTTAAAGCCACCATTCACTTTAAATTTCAACAATCGAGCTTCCGGCAAAAGGGGAAATAACAGCTCCGAAGTGCAGTAAAAAAGGCTTCGAAACCTCTTTTACTCCGTGACTACATCCCCTTGACCTTTTTTTTTTATTTTTTGTTGTTTAAAGGGTTTTCGTCATGGGGGGAAGTGGGAGGTGGTAGTATGGTGGTGGTGGGGGGGTGGTTTTTACTCGGGGTGGTAGTGGTTGTGGTGGTGGTGATGGTGGTGTGATATTAGGGGGGGGTTTTGAATCAATAAGCTACAGAAAGAGTTTTTTTGATTTCTTATAAAAAGTTTACGTTTTTCTCACCTTCTTCTGTTTGAGTTTTCATTTATTCATTTTTTTGATATTTTCATAAAATGTTACCCACGGGAGATAGGTGTGAATTTAGACTTTTTTTTTTTAGTGAGGTGAATGGAAATGGATGGAAAAGGTAAGATGTTTATATTTCATGGTTTTTATTGAAAAACTGGTCTGTTTCTGGACTCAGAGTGCTGGAAGTGTGTGGCAGGTGTACCCGCTTCTTTCCTTGAATACAGGAGTGAGGCAAGGGGTGCGCCCTTTGCCCATCACTTTTCAACGCTTGTAGGACTGGTATTGGAAAAGATTGTAGTTTAAAAGTGATAGGGGGAGCATCCGTGGGGAAAACCCCCAAGATCATGATCTTGTTTTTGCCGAGATGCAGAATTTTTTGCTGAGTGTTGGAGGTCCTGGTGATGGCTCCGGGGCGCTGCACGAGGGGGCAAAGCCTTGGGACTTGAGGTCCCCTGGCTAAAGACCAAGGTCCGGGTGTTTAGATTTATAGTGAAGCAGTACATTTTGTTCATGCGTGTGGCGAGGACATTGAGATTTTGGGAAAGTTTTTACATCCCTTGGTACCAGTCCAAAATACGGGGGGTCACGTCAAGAATTTTTAGGGCGGAGGCATAGCCCACGGTGTTATGGCTCGCTCAGCGGGAGTATTTGGCGTTGTCGGTACCTGTGCAGGAGGAAAAGGGACCCGGATCTTAAAGCGCTTTGATCCCTGCTTACTCTATAGTTGTGAGACAGGACACAAATAGGACTTGAAGAGACGAATCAAGCCTTGGTAATAAGTGTCTTCGCAGAATATGGGTTATCGCGGGGATGATTACGTGTAAATCAGCGATTGCACCGTGGAATGAACGAGGCCTATTCCCTACCTGATAGTCGTCAGCGCCAACCCCGGCTATATGGGATGGGGCCGCACCCGGGGGCATGGGGCACGCTACCCTGAAACCGCCCTTTCCCACGGTTTGTATCTGTAAGAGACAAACCGGCGTGGGGGAGGCCAGGGGCGCCCACAAGGCTCCCTGGCTGGGGGAAGTTGTTTTTTTGTCGAGAGCTGTTGGGGTGGGAAAGGAGCTGCATGGAAACTCGCGCGTGGTGACCCCCGGGGGCGTGAAGGTGGGGAGGCGACGCGCCCCCCCCCGTACCCCAAAGATTGATTTATTGTTGATATTGTTAGATTTTGATCACACCGAAGGGCTCCCCCCTACCCAACCAGAGGAAGAGAAACAAAAGAAAAAGAAAATTATGATAAAAGACGGATAAGATACTTATCCTATCGGACACTACCAACAACAAGGTTTTGACGAAAAAGAACAAGAAGAAGAAGAAGAAAAGGTAATGAAAAAAAAGGAGAAGATATAGAGTGGGAAGGAAAAAATGCACAAACACGAAAAATCCAACAAAAACAACAACAAACAACAACAACAACAACAACAAAAAACAACAACCCAAAAACAACAACAAAAACAAAAAAAAAAAGAAGAAGAGGAAATACAACAATTCCAAAACAAGCTGCATGAAAAAAACTCTTGAAAAATATAAAAATGCAGCCACCTAAAAAATATTTTTTTAAAGCAAACACACCTTCCCTTCCTCTTTTCATCCCCTCCACCTCCTTCTCCACCTTCTTCTCCCCCCCAACTCTTTCTCCACCCCCCGTTCTGTTGCCCTGGAGTGGACGCGGCAGTGGAGTCCGCCTGCCTGCCCACTGCGCCCCTCGGTTCACGCGCATGGGGATCGAAGAAAGGGGGTCGTGATGAGGGGGCGGGGGAGACCCTTCCCCCCCGTCAGTGTCAACAGGCTGCGAGGGAGAAAAAAAGGGGAAGTGAGAGAGGGAAAAACCGCATGGAAAGAAGGGTAGAAAGGAGGGGGGTTAGGGACATGGTTTTTTAATGGATAGTAGGGAAGGAAAAAAATGGAGACTTGAGGATGAGAGGTTAGGGGGGGAGTTAGGGAGGGGGGAGAGAGGAGAGCGAGAGCGAGAGCGAGAGCGAGAGCGAGAAAAAGAGAGAGAGAGAGAGAGAGAGAGAGAGGAGAGAGAGAGAAGGGAGAGAGGGGGAGGAGAGAGAGAGAAAAAAAATCAAAAAAGAAAAAAAATATCAAAAAAAATAGAAACGAAGTTTTGTAAATGAAAAAAAAAATGCACAAAATTAAGCAAAAAAACATTTAGAGAACAACTAACAATAGGTAAAAAAAGATACATATTTCCCCCTAAGGAAAACAGACCCAAGACAGGTGTGAAAATGTCTATAACACGGTAACAAACTTTTTAACAAGGTGTTCTATAGTTTTTCTCTTGGGCAGAACGCCAATTACCTGCGACGGGATTTCCTGGCAAGGAGTGACGGGGGGGGGGGGGGAGGTAGAGGCAGCATGGGGGGGGGGGTGGAGGGGATGTAAGGGGAGGAGGGGAGGATAGAGAAGGGGGTTTACCTTACGGGGTCTGTAGAAAAATATAAATTGAGTAAAAAGAAAGTCATGTATAAGATAAGAATTATTTTTTTATTTTATTTTTTGCTACTATTGGTATCATCATCATTCTTTACTCCTCCTCCCCCCTCCTCCTCCCCCCTCCCCCCTACTACTACACTACTCTATCACAACACTATACTACTACTACACTATACTTTTTCCAATCTACTACTACTACTACTACTATCTATCACAACTACAATACTATATATGCTACTACTACTCTACTACTGCTAATTTCCTTGTTAGAATCAGTGCAGAAAGGGTGACCAAAAATCAGGGATGCGTAACTTTTTTTACGAAAAGATTGAAAAAAATTAAATTTACACCGCTCGAGGGGGCTAGAGTAAGGGCGATCTAAGAAGTTTTTTTAAATGGATAAAGGGATACAATATAGGCGGTAGAAAAGTTCTTAGGTTTGTAAGCAGGGTAGAAGAGAAGTAACGGATTCAAGCGGAAAAGCGTAGATTTAAAAAGGAAAAATTTGGGGAAAAAATGGTTCACAAAAAGGGTGGTGAATAATTTTAATGGATCAGTCGTCAGGTGGTCAAAAGCGGGGTTATTGCGGGCTTAAAAGGAGTCTGGAAAATTCATGGATGGGGAAAAGAGGTGGATAAAGGTAGATTAGGTAACAGGAACTACCTCGTGAGGTCTCACGGCCTTTTGGGTCCTTACTTTTTATGTTTTATGTTCTTAGTACTACTACTACTACTACTACTACTAAAAAATATACATACCCCTGCTACTATAAATTGAGCATGCAATTGGAACCTCGTCGTTTTTGGACAGAAACGTGTGCCCAAACCCGTTTCCGTCATCCAAAAAATGATCGCCCCAATTTTGTAAGTAAAAAATTTTTTATTTTACCGAACTCGCATATGTTGCCCCAAACTTTATATGTTTCTTCATCCTGGATATCATAACAATAGAAAAAATTTGGATGTGTTAAAAAGCTAATATTATCTAAAAAAAAACGTGGGCATGTGGTTTAGATTAAAAAATTTTGTATGAAAATTTTGTTGCTTATCTTCCCTGTTGTTTTATTAAGTAATATTAAAGTAACTATCGACCTTTCCTAACCCAAACTACCCACCTACCCTACTAAAAAAGTATTATTTGCCTATTTCCAGTTTGTTTATTTCGTAACTACGACCTTTCCTAACCCAAACTACCCACCTACCCCATTAAAATGTATAAAGGAACACCACAGACGAAATTTTTAAAATGATGGTTTTAAGATTTAATAACGCGGGCGGGGAAATTAGGTGACGAAATTTTTAAAAAGAAATTGTAGGCGATGGAAAACAAGGCCCGCACCTTAAGGTACAGACGCACCACGCACGCACGCACGCACGCACGCACGCACGCAGCACGCAGCACGCACCCCCCCACCCCCCACCGACCGTTTGGGAATGAAGAGAGAGAGAGAGAGGGGAAGAGAGAGAGAGGGAAGGAGAGAGGAGAGAGAGAGAGAGAGAGGAGAGAGAGAGAGAGAGAGATCATAGATAGACCCAATTTTCAATAAAACACCCGGGAAATGAAGGCGAGGAATGAAACAGAAAAAACACATTTGAGATACAGAAAAAAACTAGAAAAAAAATGTAAATATGTAAAAAAAAAAGAAGAAAAAAAAAAAAAAGGCAGCAAGGGTTAAATAAAAGAAAAAAGAAGATAAAAGCAATCGAAGAGATATAAAAAAGGAATATAGAAGAAAAAAATCAATGGGGCTGAAGAAGAAAAGGTGGGAGCCAAGGCTATTCAATTCAAAAGGGCAACTTAAGGATAGTCTTAAAAACTTTTTTTAAAATGGGAGAAGAGAAAGGCGTTAATTAAAAGATTTTCATTCCCTGATGAGAAGTAAAATCGAAATTTAAAAAAGAAATTCTGCATATTCCTTTCTTTAAATTTCTTCATAATATTCTTTCTCAGTATTATTCGGAAAGTTGTAAGCATATTTTTTCTTTATGTTGTTTGTTTTCACGTGGGGAGGCAGTTATTTTATTACTTCCTTTGATAGTTGCTGTGAATTAGTGAAAAAAGGGTGGGAAAAAGGACGGTCAAGGGAAAAATTTAAAGAGTGTTGTTTTTCATTAAAAGGGAGGATGGAACATTTTTTTTCGTCTCCGTCACCACCTCTTATCTCTTCCTCCCCCCCCCTTACTCTTTTTGAGGCTTAAAAAATGAGTATTTCGGCGACGCTTTTGATTTGAGAAAAGAAGAGAGGGGAGGAGAGAGAGAGAGAGAGAGAGAGAGAGAGAGAGGGGAGAGAAAAAGAGAAAGCAACATAAGTAAATACCGTGTAAAGAGAGCGGCGATAAAAGAAAAAAACAAAAATGAAGAAAAAAAAAAAGGGACGTCATTTGCGTCCTTTCCCCTTTTAAAGGGGCTAAATTTTACCGTTCGGGAAAGCCCCTTAACAGTTTCTCTTCACTGTGTAGTAACTAATTTTATTTTTCTGCCTCGGACACGAGAAATTTATCCCCTCACTCTTCCTTAGTGCATAGATGAGAAAAAACAGAGTAAGAGAGAGAGAGAGGAGAGGGGGGAGAGAGAGAGAGGAGAGAGGGAGGGGGAGAGAGAGGGAAAAGGGGAGGAGAGGAGAGAGAGAGAGGGAGAGAGAGGGAGAGAGGAAGGGAAGAGAGAGAGAAAAAAAAATGGTGGGGCAGTACGAAAAAATGGATGGTAACTAGTATAAAAAAATACAAACTTCTTTTCTTTTGCAATTTTTCCCCATTTCTTCAGGGTACACGAGTTTTGGGTTCCGGAATGCGGCACAGCAACCATACCTTGGCCAAAAAACTCCCCCGGTTTGCTTTTAGTGAAAGAAAACACAAAGAAATCGAAAGAAAAAGAATAAATAACAAAAACTATTTTTGGGAAACAAGGAAGAGGGAAAAAGTGAACGATGCTGAAGAAAATGTTAGGGGCAAAAAAAAAAAAAAAAAACTAAGTATGGGGGTCCCCTTTTGCAAGTGTAAATAGACTTAAAGTCCATAACAAATGTATGTTAAAACCCCTTTTCGGACGGATTTTATATTTGTAGTATTGTATAGTAGTAGTAGTTTGTAGTAAGTAGTAGTGGGGGGTGGTGGTGGTTGGTGGGGGTGGTGGTGGTTGGTGGGGGGTGGTGGGGGTGGTAGCAGTAGAAGTAGTAGTAGTAGTAGTAGAGAGTATAGTAGTAGTAGTATGAGTAGTAGTAGTAGTAGTGGTAGTAGTGGTGGTAGTATAGTAATAGTAGTAGTAGTAGTAAATAGTAAGTAGTTTGAGTAGTAGTAAGGTAGTACTTATAGAAGTAGAGTATGTAGTAGTAGTAGTAGAGTGAGTAGTAGGAGTAGTATAGTAGTATAGTAGTAGTAATGGTAGTAGTTATAGAAGACAGTAGTAGTAGTATAGTAGTAATAGTAGTAATGTAGTAGCAGTAGTAGTAGTAGTAGTAGTAGTTAGTAGTAGTAGTAGTAGTATATAATGGTAGTACTTATAGTAGTAGTGGTAGCGATTAGTAGTAGTACTACCATCCATAACATGATGATAGAGAAGGGGAGGAGGAAGAAAAGAAGATTGATACAATATTGAACATTTTGTATTGGAAATGATAATGATGATGATGACGATAATACTGTTGCTACTTCTCCGCCTTATGTCCATTATACTTACTCTCTGCATTAATCTTGCTACAGGGTGAACACAATCCTAATGGTCCACGCCTGGCGGAGGATCGGAACCCATGGTGAGTTAAGTGCGTTTATCAAGAAAGAGAGAGAAAAAAAATGATATTGCGGTCTCTCAAGTTCCACTCCTCCTCCTCCTCCTCCTCCTCCTCCTCCTCCTCCTCCTCCTCCTCCTCCTCCTCCTCCTCCTCCTCCTCCAAGGGCACTTCCAGCCATTTAACAAGTACAGTAAATATGGTTTTATTCCCGCCACCGCCACCACCGCCTCATACGTTACAAGTTTAGTGCAGCGAGTGATGAAGCGCCGCTATAGGTCACTCCCTTTTACCCATAAATAAGCGAATTTTCTCGAAATCTGCCATAAAAACCAAAATGTGAGTTGCCAAAAAATAAATATCAGAGCGTAATGTATAGCCCGCCATTTGTTGCCAACGGTACACTGCACCTTGTCAGGATATATAAATGTGTGTGTGTGTGTGTGTGTGTGTTGTGTGTGTGTTTGTGGGTGGGTGTGGTGGGTGGGTGGGTGGGTGGGGTGGGTGGGTGGGTGGGTGGGTGGGTGGGTGTGGTGGGTGGGTGGGTGGGTGGGTGGGTGGGTGGGTGTTGGGTGGGTGTGTGTGTGTGTGTGTGTGTGTGTACGGGTGAAGTGTAGCCTATATGTGTTCAGTCACTTTTTTACATATTTTCCTATGCATTTATAATCTGGGCCAAGCGAACGAGGAGGGTGAATAGAGAGATTAACAATAATAACAATGATAACAACAAAAAAAAACAAACAAACCAATTATTAGGACACGAGATTTAGCAGCTCACAGACTTTATCTCCAGTAAATCATCATTGAAATCCTATCCCTTTGACATCTCTCATTATTAAAACAGGATCATAGTTCTTCAGCTTTGTATCTCCTATTGGGTGTATGGAAATAAAGAGTCGTTATTAGAGAAATGCAACATATGATACGTCTGTGACACTATGGGCGATTGCAATGGCATGTAGTGTTGGCGAGGGACCAGATACTATGGGCTGTGTGGGCGTGATGGTGTGTGGGCGTGAAGATGTGTGGGCGTGATGGTGTGTGGGCGTGTTGGTGTGTGGGCGTGATGGTGTGTGGGCGTGATGGTGTGTGGGCGTGAAGATGTGTGGGCGTGATGGTGTGTGGGCGTGTTGGTGTGTGGGCGTGATGGTGTGTGGGCGGGAGGGGTGAGAAGAGGAGGAAGAGGTGGGAAGTGTAGAGGGTAACTTTTTTTGTTTGCTTTGCTGCCCTGAACTTAATTTTTTTATTTTTTATTTTATTTACATCTATTACATAATATATACATGTACATATACATATGAACATACATACACATACACATACATACATACATAACTTCATCATGACATCATCGTAAAAAATGTAGGCTTCCCTTAGAATGGATGGAACACTCTCTCTCTCTCTCTCTCTCTCTCTCTCTCTCTCTCTCTCTCTCTCTCTCTCTCTCTCTCTCTCTCTCTCTCTCTCTCTCTCTCTCTCTCTCTCTCTCTCTCTCTCTCTCTCTCTCTCTCAACCTCCTTTGGGTTTGTTTTTTTCCATGCGGCAAAATTTCATTAACTATTTTATCTCAAGTGATAAAACAAATCTCCCCAAAAAATTAAGAAAAAATATTGTCATAAAAAAACTTGGGTAGAAAAATTGTTATTCCTGTGAAGCGTCGTCGAGTCATTTAATCAAGTAGTTAAGGAGGCAAGGAAATTTGTGACATGAATACTGCTTTAGGGAACTGCGGGAAGACTACTTTTTTAACCTTTGAGGTACAACTAACTTACTAACCTAATTACCTTCGCATATTTACTCTAATGAATCGAGAGAGCCATCACATATTATGTACTCCTACTCACTCTACTTTTTTTTTTTTCTCTCTCTCTCTCTCTCTCTCTCTCTCTCTCTCTCTCTCTCTCTCTCTCTCTCTCTCTCTCTCTCTCTCTCTCTCTCTCTCTCTCTCTCTCTCTCTCTTTCATACTGGTGTTACATAATTATTCAATTCCACACTACACCATCAAAGTCTTTCATCTAATTGAAAATAGAGAAAAATGTATAAATAAATACTCTGAAAAAATGCTGAAAGAGCTTTTGATTTACGTTCATTATTGATAACTGAGTGGAGAAAGACAGGAAGGAGAGGAGGAGGAGAAGGAGGAGAAGGAAGTGGAAGAATAGCAGGGAAGATGGAAAAGAGAGAAATATAAACAGGAGGAAATGGAAGAGAAGGATAACTGGGAGGAGACAATGATAACAAGAGAAGGAAGAATATACAGAAGAGAAAGATATAGAGAAGTTAAGAAGAAAAAGACATTTGTGTAAACTGATAAGACATAAAGCACAAGAGATAAGCATATGCATACCCAACATGACATAACAATAGGTAAAACACATACACACGCACACGCACACGCACACACACACACACATACACACACACACACACACACACACACACATACATACATACATACATACATACATACACATACACACACACACACACACACACACACACCACACATACATACATACATACATACATACATACATACATACATACTACCTACATTTCTACATACATACATACACATACACATACACTACACATACACGCACACGTACACACACAGACATACACACACACACACACACACGCACACACACACACACACACAAACCACACACACACACACACACACACCACACACTCACACGTACACACACAGACATAACACACACACACACACACACGCACACACACACACACACCCACACACACACACACACACACACACACACATACGAGGCAGTTAAAGTTAAGAAAGAGTTTCAGAAGCAAGGTGAGCCAGAAGAATCGGTAAAACAGCACACCTGCCTTGACCTTGAAAACACTGGCTAACTTGAGAGAGAGAGAGAGATAGAGAGAGAGAAGAGAGAGAGAGAGAGAGATAAGAGAGAGAGAGAGAGAGAGAGAGAGAGAGAGAGAGAGAGATAGAGAGAGAGAGAGAGATGAGAGAGCGAGAGAGAGCGAGAGAGGAGATCGAGAGAGAGATGCACTATTTCCCGTCATTTCCTCTCTCTTCCTCTTTTTACACTCTTTCCTTCCTATCCTTTTTTATTTCCTTCCTCCTTTCTTTTCCTTACGAACTCTTCTCTGGAATCTCTTTGTACATTCAATTTGCTTCCGGTGGTCCCTCTTCCTATGTCTCCTAGTTATCACCTGTCTCCTCCTTTCTTCCTTGTTTTCTCTTCCTTTTTCTCTATTTCTGGTTTTCTTTCTAATAGTGTCTCTACCTTTTTATTTTCCATGATAGTGAATGTACGTAAATAATAACATGAATGCGAGAGAGAAGGAAATAGTAGGATAAAGAGGAAAGGAGAACAGGAGAAGAAAGAACAGACACATACGTATGGTGATGAAAAAGGAATGCGGGAGGAAAATAAAAGGTCCAACACGAAAAAATCAAACAAAAAGGCAATGGTGTGCATGAAATAAGAATATAAGAGACAAGAAAAATACACTAGGACCACATATAAAGATGATAAAGGAAATTAGAAGATATAAATTAAAGACTACGATATGAGACAGGAGGAAATAGAAAAAATATGGCAGGAGAGAAAGACTAAGACATGAGACAGGAGTGACTACAGAAAAATAAGAAAGGAGAGGAAAAGACAAGAACACTACAGCAACGCGACTTGTTTAGCAGTGAAAGTTTTGGAAATCACAAGACAGCGCCGGGAGCCCCTTGACCTCGACCTCCCCCAGCTGATTGAGCCCCGAGGTTTCCAGACAGCGGCTCACGCACTTGTAGGAGATATCCCTTGTTGAGGGTAAAGAGAAGCTGGGAAGAAAAATAACACGTCAGAATGTAAAGGTGGTGAAAGATGGAGTTTCGAGAAAGCTGGAGAAAAGAAGTTCAAAGAAGGTGAGTATGTATACAGAAGGTCATGAATCATAGAGAACAAGAGTATTTGCCGTAAAGTATTTAATATCAAGGAAAGATCATCATTAGTCAGGTAATCAATGGAAGGGATTCGGTTACTGTTTTAAGAAAGGAAATAGATGCAAGAAAATTCGAGATGGATGTAAAAAGAGTTTGCTTTTAGCACAACACACACACACACACACACACACATAGGCACACACACATACCGCACACACACCCACACCGCACACACACACGCCACACACACACACACACACGCACACACACACGCACACACACACACACACACATCACACACACACACACACACGAATAAGTAACAACTGACATTGCCAAATCACACACATCTAAAGCAAAAAAGAAAAAGAAGCAAGCAAATGTGAGACAGATGAAGACTGCCTCAGATGGGTAATTGAATGAAAATGATATACTGTGTTTCCTTCTCTTATTTTCTAATTTTCCATATCTCTCATCTAGTTTGTGTCTCTGCCTCAGGTATAACTTTATCCTGTGCTCTCGCTCTCTCTCTCTCTCTCTCTCTCTCATCTCTCTCTCTCTCTCTCGCGTCCTCTCTCTCTCTCTCTCTCTCCTCTCACTCAAGGTGCCTCTCCTCTCTTCTCTCGTCTCTCTCTCTCTCTCTCTCTCTCGTCCTCCCCCTCTCTCCTCTCTCTCTCTCATCCCCGCTGCTCATATTAAACCTTAAATCCAGCGTTTACAAGTAGAATATTTTATGACCTGCAAAAAAGAAGATTATTAAGAGAAATCTAAACATCTACACCGGCGAGAGATCTCGCTGAGCTTCCCTGGATAACAAGACACCTTAGGAGCTTTTCACCGCAAGGCAATAACCTCAAGGTGATTTCCGTGGTGAGAGTAGAGAGACCATGTCCCCCCCCACCCCCCCCCAAAAAAAAACCCCCCCGCCAGCGCAAGATCAATGAGCGAGTGTGAGAGAATATAATGGGGCTAGGAAAAGAAGAGACGGAGCGAGAGAAGGAGCGAGAGAGATAGAAGAGATGAGAGAGGGGAGAGAGAAGAGTGATAAGGAGAAGAGAGGAGCGCAGAGGGGAGAGAGAAGAGAGAGAGAGATCTAAACAATGCAAATGAGTAGGGCAAAACCGTGAACAAAAAAAAAAGAGAACACATATAGAAATGATTAATATATTTGTACATACAAATACAAATATGCGAAACTAGTAGAACAAAACTAAATTATTTTTATCTGCATAATTTTCTTCACGCATGAAATTCTTGTGCAAAAATATGGAAGTGAAATATTAGCAGTGTTTATAGAAGAATTAACCTTTGGCATATCACTCATCATTACATTTTCTTCCTTACAACTACATTACGAAAATGAAAAGTCGTCGAGAAGCTGAAACGAAAGAGAATCAGATGTTGCTTACGAAATTAACTCATGAACTTACTATCAACACTCACTACACTGTTTTGCCCTATGCATTTACATGTCTGCTCTCAGTCTCTCATCCTCTCTCTCTCTCTCTCTGTACCTCCTCTCTCTCTCTCGTCCTCTCTACTCTCTCTCTCTCTCTCTCAGCTCTCTGTCTCTCTCTCATCTCTTCTTCTTCTCCTCGCTTCTCTCTCTCTTACTCTCTTCACAAGCATTATCGCCTTAGTATAGCCTCTATTTTTTGCAAGAGAGAGAGAAGAGAGAGAGAGAGAGAGAGAGAGAGAGCGGAGAGGAGAGAGAGAGAGAGAGAGAGAGAGAGAGGAAGGAGGGGGGAGTAGGGGGAGAGAGAAGGAAGGAGGGAGAGAGAGGAGAGAGAGAGAGAGAGAAGAAAAGAGAGAGAGAGAGAGAGAGAGAGACGAGACAAAAAAAAAAGGAGAGAGAGAGAGATAGAAAGAATGGGACACGGAGCAAATGAGCTGAAAGATTTGGAGAGAGGAGAGAGAGAGTGAACGGCGACACAATGGTTGGAGGGAGGAGGGAGGGAGGAGGGTGGGAGGGAGGGAGGAGGAGGGAGGGAGGGAGGGAGGGAGGGAAAGAAAGAGGAAGGAAAAATAGATGAAAAAAATCCACCTCGATCATAAGGATAAATAGGATTCGAGTTCAGTGTTGTCTTCCTAGTGTCAAAAGATGAAAAAAAAGAGGGCGGTATTAAATTTCTTGTAAACACACACACCCCCACACACAACACGCACACGCACACACACACACACCACACACATACAACATTCACACACCACACACACACACACACAACACACACACACACAACACACACACACACCATACGCACACACCACACCACACCACCACACATATCCCCCGGGCGGACAAAGACAGACGGGAGGTCTTCTAAAACCCAAGCCCCTGTCCCCCCAGCAATATGGCGTAACCGGTGTTAGCCAGGGTTTGTGACCCACCTCCCGGGTGGGTGGCTTTCGCCAACACTAAAGATGAATGAGAAAAACCAAAAAAAAATGTTGATATGGAGACGGGGCCATACTAGCGCTGCTCTTCCCTGTAAAAACAACTAGATGATAAAAACAACTAGTTGAATACACACACAGTCACACACGCACACAGACACACACACCACACAACACGTCAGTCCTTCCTCGGCATCTATAAGGAATAAAGCGAAAGTGTGTCTGTCTTTCCTGTCTTTGTGGTGTGTGTGTGTGTGTGTGTGTGGTATAGGTTCCGCCCCCATGACGCAATCGCCTCATAGGGCCCATTTTTGGAACCCGGTTGGGCCAGGGAAGGTCAGAAGCCCACTTATGAGATGATTCGATCCACTTGGCTTTTTTTTTTTTTTTTTAGCAGCCTATTAGCGATAATTGTAAAAAAAAATGGGTTGCGAAATTGAGAAACCCTTGATGTAGGGTGAGGGGTAATGGGGATAAAGGGGTGGGGTGTTTGGGAAGGGGTGTGGGGTGAGGGTTTTAGGGGATGGGTGGGGGTGATGGGTTGGGGTGATGGGTGATGGTGGGGGAAAAGGGTAGGGGTTGGGTAATGGTAAAATACGAAAGTGGTTTGTCTGTCTGTCTGTCTGTGTTTTTGGTGTGTGTGTGTGTGTTTGTGTGTGTGTGTGTGTGTGTGTGTGTGTCTGGTATTTCCGCCCCCCGTGGCGCAATCACCTCATATGGCCATTTTTGGAAACCCGGGGTTTGACCGGGGAAGGTTTTAACCCAATTATAGATGATCCGATCCCTTTTTTTTTTTATTGCAGCCTATTAGCGAAAATTTGTAAAAAAAAAATTGGGTTGCGAGAATTGAAAAACCTTGATGTAGGGTGATGGGTAAGGGGTGAGTGTGGGTGGGGTGGGGGAAATGGGTGTGGGTAGGGGTGAGTGAGGGGTGGGGGTGATGGTTGGGGGTGATGGGTGAGGGAAAGGTGGGGGTGATGGGAAAGGGGATGAATGGGTGTGTGGTGATGGGAAAATGGTGAGTGAAGGGGTGGGGGGTATGGGTAATGGGGGGTGAATGGGGGGTGGGTGAGGGGAAAGGGGTGAGTGAATGGGGGGGGGGGAATACATACATTTTTACATCCATGATTTCAGGAAAGTTAAAAGGGGCTACCCCTTTGGGGACCCTTTTTGGGGGGGCCGAGGCCCCCAAACACAGGTGGTGGGCCCAAAACCCCCCCACCAAAAGCCCTCCGCAGGATAGCCAAAAATCCGCCCGGAGGGGGGGGGGTTTGCGGGTATAAACAAAAAGGGTGGAAATCAGGGGAAAATTTAATTTAAGAGTCCCTAATGCACCAATATTATCCTAAAACCGCGTTTTTTATGCATCGACCCCAGTACCCTCCTCCTCCTCCTCCTCCTCCTCCTCCCCTCCTCCTCCTGATCCTTACTGATCCTTGGAATTCGTGGTCGTGATCCCCAACCAGAAGAGGGACGGGATTCAGGGCGCCCTGGCAACATAACGAAGCCGGATGTTTTAACAATGACGCCCACGCAAAACCCTTTTTCTTATTCACGCGGGAAAAAATGACGTAAAACAAAACCCAAACAGAGGCCCTCCTTACAAATATCCAAATGAGAACAAATATAAAGTAAAATCTAGTAAAATCTCGTACTGGTATTCTTCCGGGATCAAACGGGAAACAGCTTCTATAACAAGGGCCCTTCACACAAACAATCGTCCGCTAATCTCTGAAAGAAGAAGGAGTTGAATATAAAACTTTGGACCATTTTTAAACCAAACCCATTCTCTTCCGAAAGATGGTCCCCCCCTTAAAATTTTATTGGTTCTGCACGACTCGGTAGGCTACTAAATACGCGGTAACTAACTAAAAATCAAAAAAAATCCCACAGGTAGAGGTTCCGACAAAAACCTAAGCTCTAGTTCCCGCAATATAAGTTCTCGTTCACTCAAAGCACCAAAATTTAGTTCCCGAAAACCCCAA
>JACEEZ010018405.1:17500-62800 GCA_016584305.1 Chionoecetes opilio | reverse complement strand
CCGGATGACGGGAGGTGGAGCAGAAGAGGCGCCAATGTGCGGTATGCGATACGCCCGTCCCCTCCAGCCCCGCAGAGACCCTCTTGCCCACCTCGCCCGCGCAGTACCCATTCCAGCAGGTGGTGGCTGATTTATTTCAACTGGACGGCCACACCTATATCGCCTTCGCTGACAGGCTCTCGGGATGGCTCGAAGTGGAGCACCTGTCAGGCGATGCCATAAGTGCATGCCTCATCACGGTGTTCCGACGGTGGTTCAGGCACTTCGGCATCCCAGAGGAGCTGTCGTGTGACGGAGGAAAAAACCTCACCAGCCAGGAATCCAGGGGCTTCTATGACACCTGGCGTGTGCGGCTGAGGGTCTCATCAGTACATTACCCCCAGTCAAACGGCCACGCAGAGGCGGCAGTCAAGTGTGCCAAGAGGCTGCTACGCGGCAACACTGCCCGGAACGGCTCCCTGGACACCGACGCCGCTGCAAGGGCCATCATGCAGTACCTCAACACCCCCCCGCAGGGCTCCGAAGCCTCCCCAGCCCAGCTGCTCACAGGACGTCAGCTGCGGGACGCCACACCTGTGGACGCGTCTCTCTATGACAGTGGTTCTCAACCTTTTTCACTCCATTCCCCCCTTCATGAATTATCAACATTCGTGTGGCTCCCCTTCATTTTTCTCCCAAATCCCACCCCGCCAAAAAAGGTAAGAAAAAAAAAAAAAAAAAAATGTTGATGAAGAGAACACCCTTGCTTTATTACAAAGTTTACAGTCATAATTATCTTATATTTGATAGATTTCTGTGATATGCTTAACTTACATCACTTGCCTACAAAAGACTAGCGGACACTAGCAAATTTGAATCTGGTTGGGAAAAAGTTCAATTAATCTCTGCATATTTTATCACACATCAGTGGGAAGGCTGATATTGTTTCTTTTAAGTCATTTGACGAATCCGAGGTTGTGTCACTGACAATGCACATCTCATGTCGGGGTCCACATCCAATCGGTTCCGGCTCTTATTCTTGATTTGTAGAAGGGTGGAGAAATCAGACTCACATAAATAGGTAGTTGAAAAAGGCAAGAGTAGTCGAAGTGCAATCTCACTGACCTTTGGATATGACTGATGCATTGAACACCAGAATACATTAAAAGATTTTTCTTCATAGAGATATTTGGCAGCAGAATCATGTTTGAGATCAAGGAACTCGTCCTGAACATCACTGGGAATGGTAGTAATATCAAGTGCCAGAGAATGGATTCATTACCAACTTCCCTTCTTCCTCCTCGAATTCTGGGAAGTACCTATTAAGTTCACTTTCCAAGGATCTCAGATGCTGAGTGATTTCAGTTTTAAGTAATGGGTCAAGCAGACTATCTTCTTCATTCTCGTCAAGGACAGCTGAAAGGTTTTCAAACATGGCAACATTCCCGGCACCAACTTTCCTTTGCCAATTCTGGAGCTTGGGAAGAAATCCACGAAGACAATCCATCAGGTGAAAAACATTTCTTTCCTTGCCCTGTAGCTTCAGATTTAACCTATTTAGCTGCTCAAATATATCTGCTAAATATGCAAGACGTGGCTCCCACAAAACCTCATTGAAGTGACTCAACAGATCATCTTTCCCTTGCATTTCCAGGAACAATTTAAGCTCCCCCCGAAGTTCAAACACTCGATTCACAACATTGCCCTTGGAAAACCAGCGCACTTTGGAGTAAAAGAGGAGAGCTTCATGCTCCGAATCCATGTCTCTACAAAGGTTCTGGAAAAGGCGAGAGTTCAGAGCTCCAGCTTTTACAAAGTTGACGCATTTGACCACTGCCTCCAGGATCTTGCAAAGTTCATCAGGGAGGGTTTTCGACGCCAGTGCAAAACGATGGATCATACAATGAACCCCCTTGGCATTCGGAGCTACTTCCTTGACACGCTTCTGGAACCCTGATTTTGATCCCAGCATCGCTGGAGCCCGTCTGTACAGACTCCACAAATTTTCCCAGGGGATCCTGTTAGCTTTGAAGAAAGAAGATAGCTTTTCCATCACATCTTTAGCTGTTGTGGTTGTCTCAAGCTGTGTACATAACAGATATTCTTCCTTGATATCACACAAGAAAACATACCTAACAAACACGAGTAGCTGTGCACAAGAACTCACATCCGTTGACTCATCCAGCTGACGAATCATCCATTGCAAACATACCAGTTGGAGACGATTTGATCTCCTGTATCACTTTTTCCTTTATGTCATCTGACATTTCATTAATTCTCCGCTTCACTGTGTCGTTTGACAAGAACATTTGTTGAATTTTACGTTCACTTGCATCTCCAAGAACACGCTTGACCATCTTTAAAGTACATGGCTTGATTAAGGTTTCACCAATTGTGTGGGGCTTCTTTTGCTTCGCTATTTCGAGGGCAACCTCGTATGATGCCTCAACTACACTTGAGGTCTGTTGTTGGAAAGCACCAGTCGCATCCAGTTTCTGTTTTCCCAAACTACTTTCGTGGCGCCTGAAGAAATCGGGGTCTTTCTCAGCATACTGTGGATGGATGGTCAGCAAATGATGCTTCAACTTACTAGGCCTCATAGAATCGTTCCCCAGCACTTTGAAGCACAGTACACACTGAGGTTTCTCGATGCCATCAGCGAGGATTGATGTAAATCCGTAGTTAATGTACTCTTCACTGTACTTCCGCTTCTTACTAACACTAGTAGCCATCGCAAATCTACGGAAAATAAAGAAGACAGAACATCAGAACAAACATTAAGTGATAAGACAAAAGAATGATAATGAAGGACAGATAAATAGGACAAGTGATAAAATGACAAACACACAAATATCCACATACATAACACATCCATGGA
The DNA here is from genome assembly GCA_016584305.1 of Chionoecetes opilio. Taxonomy (NCBI): domain Eukaryota; kingdom Metazoa; phylum Arthropoda; class Malacostraca; order Decapoda; family Majidae; genus Chionoecetes; species Chionoecetes opilio. The sequence goes on along the minus strand of JACEEZ010018405.1, from coordinate 59,943 downwards.
CTCACAAATTAAGCACACACACAGTCATACACAAACATACACACAGAGAGAGTAAAGATGATAAACATTCACACTCAAGCTAGCAAGCTGAAATGTACTTTCTACAGCAAGAACACGCCTCCTTTGACAAGCACTGCCCCAATTGAAATAATAATAAGAATAGCGAGTCACATCAATATTAGCACTAAAAAAAAAAGCAGGAATACCTAAGTAGGGAATGAGCATGAAAAACAATGATACCAAAAAATAAGAAATATTTCACACACGAAAAACAGCGACCGCATTTATAATTGTCGAACAAAATAAGTAACACAGTATATGGTTCAGAATCAATTATACCCACATGTTTACGTGATGATATCCCAGGCCACACTGAGATCATTCGATCGCCTCTCTCCCTCTGTCTCCCGGTGACTCATCCTCACTCACCGCCCGTGTCTCTCACCCGTCTCATACGCGTTCGTTCTCCTCCGCGTTTTCTATCACACCTACACTGCACAAACAATTACAATTTCGCACACATACATACATACACACGTACACACACATTCGTAACAATATTAGGCCTCTTCCATTTGTGCCCAAGTTGCATGAACCAGTTCTTTCAGTTCAGGGTTGGGTTCTGGGTTCAGGGTTGGGTTCGCGTGTCACAAATGGAACGCAAAAACCCCATTTTTTGTTTACAAACATACTCAGCTGGCGAGGCAATTTAAGAGAGAGAGAGAGAGAGAGAGAGGAGAGAGAGAGAGGAGAAGAGAGAGAGAGAGAGAGAGAGAGAGAGGAGAGAGAGAGAGAGAGAGAGAGAGAGAGAGAGAGAGAGAGAGAGAGAGAGAGAGAGAGAGAGAGAGAGAGAGAGAGAGATGAGAGAGAGAGAGAGAGAGAGAGAGAGAGAGAGAGAGAGGAGAGAGAGAGAGAGAGAAGAGAGAGAGAGAGAGAGAGAGAGAGAGGAGAAGAGAGAGAGAGAGAGAGAGAGAGAGAGAAGAGAGAGGATAGAGAGAGAGGAGAGTTCAGAGAGAGAGACGAGAGAGAAGAGAGAGAGAGGAAGAGAGAGAAGAGAGAGAGAGAGACGAGAGATGAGGAGAGGAGAGAGAGAGAGAGAGAGAGCGAGAGAGAGTAAGAGAGAGAGAGAGAGAGAGACTGAGAGAAGAGAGAGAGAGGATACGAGAGAGAGATAACGAGAGATAACGAGAGAGAGAGAGATAAGAGAGAGAAAGGAATAACGGAGAGAGAGAGAGAGAGAGAGAGATGAGAGAGAGAGAGAGGAGAGAGAGAGAGAGAGATGAGAGAGAGAGAGAGAGAGAGAGAGAGAGAGAGAGAGAGAGAGAGAGAGAGGAGAGAGAGAGAGAGAGAGAGAGATGAGGAGAGAGAGAGAGAGAAGAGAGAGAGAGAAGAGGGGGATTGAGAGAAACGAGAGAGAGAGAGAAGGAGAGAGAGAGAGAGAGAGAGAGATGAACGAGAGAGACGAGAGAGATAACGAGAGAGAGAGAGATAGAGAGAGAGAGTACGAGAGAAGAGAGAGAGAGAGAGAAAGAGAGAGAGAAAGCACGAAGAGAGAGATAAAGAGAGAGAGACGAGAGAGAAGAATACGAAGAGAGAGAGAGAGAGATACGGAGAGAAAGAGAGATAACGAGAGAGAGATAACGAGAGGAAGAGAGATCGGGGAACAGAGAGAGAGATAGCGGAGAGAGATAACAGAGAGAGAGATAGAGAGAGGAGAGTAGACGAGAGATAACGAGAGAGAACGAGAGAGAAACGAGGCAAGAAACGAGGATGAGAGAGATAACGAGAGAGATAGGAGGATAACGAGAGAGGACGAGAAAGCGGAGTAACGGCGAAAAAACAGCAGCTGCTATGTAAGCGGATGAATTCAGTTAAGATGCGGAAAAGCTGCCTCCGAAGAGCAGCCATGTATGCACCATTTTTATGCAACTTGAATCCTCTCGACTCGTGCATGCGGAAAACCCTTCACGATAAGAGAAATAGGGCCCAAGGCGACCATTGTTTGTTATGAACTGAAAACTCTACCCAAGCTACCCACCTCTCAATGTGAGTAGAGAAAGTTCACGGGTTTTGCTGATTCACTACGCGCTTTGCTCGGACCCAGGTTTTCGTGCGCAAATGGAACGCCTGAACTCTTGGGTTCCGTGAACTGGTTCTTGAAATGTCGCAAATGGAAGAGGCCTATTATGTAACAAAATTTTATTGTCAACTTAATGATTAATCAATTGATTATTAAAACAAGAAAATTTTCTTTGCCAGGACAGTGATGCAAGTTTTTTTTTTAATTCAGATTCCTAACATTATTTAGAAATGTATAATTTGCAACAGCCCACCATGGCCCCCTTAAATTCTTGCCATGGCCCCCAGGTTGAGAACCACTGCGAGTCTATGAGGTGAGCGAGCGATGGGCGTGGCTGCTGCGGGAACGCGAACGGGCCATGGCCCGCTCTGGGGACAGTGCAGCCTCCCGGCATGACCAGGCAGCCCACAACCTCGAGCCCCTTACGCCCGGCCAACGGACCCGCATGCAAAACCCCAGCAGTGGGCGCTGGGATCGCGCAGGCACCGTCCTGGAGACTACGGCACCCAGGCAGTACTTGGTGCGGCTCGACGGCAGTGGGCGCGCCACTGTCAGGAACCGGCACCACCTACGCCCTCTCACGTACGAGCCGTGCGTTCAGGCGCGCGACGACGGGGCAGCCGCGATGCCTGACCCCACCCCGCCTACCCAAGGAAGGCCCCAGCGCCTCAGACGGGCACCATGTCACCTGTTCGACTACGTGTTAGGTAACGCCACCCCTCAGCAAACACACTGAGTGCCGTACGCCCATGGTGTTGCGAAAGTCGACGGACCACAAAATGTATTTTTTCCTTGTGTTTGTAGCCCTCGGTTCACTCTTTTAAAATGTTTCATGTTTCTTGTCATCACACCGCCACGGTGGGCTACTTGTGTAATTGAGGGGGGGGGAGTGTGGGGGTGTGCGGCAACCCTCAACTTCCGTCCGCTTCTTGGCGTCACCCGGCAGTCTACATCCAGGAGGGACAGAGACCAGTCGTCCTGCCGCCTCTCTGTACTTAGGGGTTAAGTTCCTCAATAAACCTCGTAACGCGCCCCCAGCCTTTCTGTGCTCTAGCCCCAACACAGTCTCACATCGGTATGATGTTCGTGGTGCCCTCGAGGACCCTGTAGAACTGTGGGATACCTTCAAACGTGAAACTCTACAGGCTGCCAAGGAGTGTATTGGGGAGCGCCCGAGGTCAAGGCGTGGTTTTGTCTCGACGGAGACGCTGGAGAAGATCGAGGAGAGTCGCGCTGCCTGGCTGGCTGGGAGCCAGGACCAGCACAGGGCTCTATCACGCCGGACTAGAACCCTCCTGGGGAGAGACAAGGAGAGGTATGTCAGGAGTCTCGCTGAGGATGTCGAGGGTCATTTGAAAGCTAATGACCTCCGACCCGCCTACCGAGCCCTGAAGAAGCTCCGTTCCAAGTCTCCATCTCGGGCGAGTGCTATTCGAGCAGCAGATGGGCGCCTTGTGTCGGACATGGATGGGCAGATGGTTCGTTGGGCTGAGTACTTTGGGCAGTTGTTCACGGTGGACCCTCCAACTGAGCAGCTTCACACCACTGGGTTACAGGCAGTGGATGCCGATCCTCCCATTGACGAAACCGCACCCTCTCTTGACGAAGTCAGAGAGGCTGTAGCAAAGTTGAGGGGTGGAAAAGCAGCTGGTGTTTGTAATATCAGTGCGGAGCTCCTCAAAGCTGGGGGTGAGGCCCCTGATCCGCAGGTTGCATGCTGTCCTGATCCTGCCGTGTGGCAATCAGGTACCATTCCTCCTGACTGGAAAAGGTGGCTGGTCGTCCCTATCTGGAAAGAGAAAGGGGACCGTCAGGACTGCAACAATTACCGCGGTATTACACTGCTCAGCGTGCCAGGCAAGGTGCTTGCCCATCTATTGCTGACGTGGATCCGCAGTCATCTGCTGAAGCATCAGAGACCTTAGCAGTCTGGGTTCACGTCTGGTAAGTCAATAACGGACCGTATCCTAGCGCTTCGTGTCCTGGTGGAACGCCGACGTGAGTTTCGACAGGGGATGCTTGCAGCCTATGTTGATCTCAATAAGGCGTTTGACTCAGTGCATCGTGAGTCACTCTGGGATCTTCTGCGACTTCGCGGGATTCCTGCAAGGACTATTGGTTTGATGACTGGTCTGTATTCTGGAACATAGGGCAGATATATGGGCATGTGGCACGCTACCCTGAAACCGATCCTTCCCATCGGGTTGTATTTGTAAGAGACAATCCGGCGTGGAGGAGGCCAAGGGGGCGCCCACAAGGCTCGTGGTTGGGGCAAGTTGATGTCTCTTGTCGAGAGTTGCTTGGTATAGGAAAGGAGCCTGCATGGGGACTCGTGCGTGGTGACCCCCGGGAGTGGCGTCGTAGGGTGGGCGAGGCGACGCGCCCCCCGGCGTATGCCCCCAATGATTGTTTGATTGAATGTTGACATGCCGGCAGTTGATCGAAATGACTTAAGCACTGACCAGAAGTACTTGATTGATATTCACCAAGCCATATCGAGAGGTGAGTGCGACTCTGATCTGTCCAGACGAAATCCCGGCAACATGGCACACTCGAGATGGCTTATAACTGCGAACCGGATTCTAAGATTATACGTTGGTACGGAATAGCCTTCTGAGGAGTTGCAGAACATTGTGTCATATGTGATGAAAGTGTATGTTCCGGTTTGGTTTGCAATTAAACAAAGCAGATCGATCGTTGATAGAGCTCAAAATGTTTTCAAAACAATCCAGAACTGCCAGTCTCTCAACGATGATATCAAACAAATTGTTGAACCTGTCATCCAGCGAAACGCTTTTTTCGCACATTCGGAAAACATACTTCTGAAGTTCTGAGCATGGTACAAGATGAGCGTAGTCACATCAGGGAGCTCGGATGGCGAAGAATAAAAAAAGCCAGATCAGAATGTCGAGGGAAGTCGATAAGAAACTTCAAAATCCCGCCAATGAACTTCAACTGCAAGGACTACGTGAATCTCATCACGTGGCAAGACGTGACTGTGACAGAGCCTCCGCTAACACGTGCTCGTGTTTCTGACGACGAGCTGGATGAAATAATTGCAACTAAAAGAGTCGAGCAAATGCCCGAGCTGCCATGTCACACTCAAGCTGTTGAGCGTTTGATCAAGTTAGTTACAGAGGCATCTGCTTCGGTGTGTGGTGCTAAATCTAGAGATGGATTCATTCGAAGTAGACTAGCATCGAGGCAGAATATGCCGACGTTCGAGACAGAATATGCAGAATACGAAATCTGAGTTTCGTATCTAACATATGAAACAATTGGACATTAGTACAAGTGAAATGATGTCTATTGTAAGGGTGGGTAAGGTGGGCGGAACTCGACGTACAGCCACCTCCTCACGGTGAGTTCTGGATCATTTATATATTATATGTAGCACATATATATATATATTAGGGTGGTCCCCAAAAAATGTTTAATACAATTACATGTTCTCACCGCATAAAAATGTTCCACTACTATTAAAAACAATGCTGGCGAAATATTAATGAAATTGAATAATATTTAGTGGTAGCTCAATAGCATCACAGTTTCAGTCACATGACGTATATTATTAGTATCCTTGAAACTTCTTCGGCGAAACTTCGGGCGAGCTCAGTAGGCTGAGGGTGGATATAGTGGGACTCTCTGAGACGAGGAGGCCTGGCAGTGGCGAGACTAGCAATGGGGGTTACACCTACTACTGGTCCGGCATGAGCAATGGTCACCGTGTACGGGGAGTAGCTATAGGCATCTCCAGCAAACTGCAGCCGTCAGTTGTTGAAGTTACTCCGGTTGATGAGCGTATAATGCGGGTGAGGGTAAAACACACTCTGGGTTTCATGTCTCTTGTTGCAGTGTACGCTCCTACCGAGATGCGTAAAACTGAAGAGAAGGAGATGTTCTACGCCAAACTCGACTCTGTATTAGACCAGTGTCCTCCTCGGGACACACTCATTGTCTTGGGCAACTTCAATGCTACTACTGGCACTGTGAGAGATGGCTACGAGTTGTGTGTTGGTCCCCATGGCTCCGGTACCAGAAACCCCAAATAGTTCTCTCTTCTGAACTTTGAAAGGTCCAGAAGGTGAGAATTGCAGGTTCTTGGTATCAGAGACCAGAGCTGCACCGCTGGACATGGTATAGTAATGCCGGAGGGGTAGCTAAGGAGATCGACCACACCCTCGTTAGTACTCGTTGGAGGATCCTCCAGAACTGCAGGGTTTACCGGAGTGCTGAGTTCTTTGGAACAGATCACAGATTTGTTGTTGCTACACTTAAGCTTCATTTTAAAAGTCTAGAAGAATCTCAAGAGGTAACCATACTGTGTTTAAATCTTGAGAAACTGAAGGACTTGACATGTGCTCTGAGTATGGGGTGGCAGTCTCAAATCGGTTTGATGTGCTCGGTGTTTCTCGGGATCCTGTAGAACTGTGGGTACCTTCAAACGTGAAAACTCTACAGGCTGCCAAGGAGTGTATTGGGGAGCGCCCGGGGTTTCAAGGCGTGGTTTGTTCTCGACGGAGACGCTGGAGAAAATCGAGGAGAGTCGCCTGCAGGCTGGCTGGGAACCGGGACCAGCACAGGGCTAGAACCCTCCTGAGGAGAGAAGGAGAGGTATGTCAGGAGTCTCGCTGAGGATGTCGAGGGTCATTTGAACGCTAATGACCTCCGACCCGCCTACCGAGCCCGGGAAGAAGCTCCGTTCCAAGTCTCCTTCTCGGGCGAGTGCTATTCGAACAGCAGATGGGCGCCTCGTGTCGGACATGGATGGGCAGATGGCGCGTTGGGCTGAGTACTTTGGGCATTTTGTTCACGGGGACCCCCCAAAACTGAGCAGCTTCACACCACTGGGTTACAGGCAGTGGAGCCCATCCTCCCCTTGACGAAACCGCACCCTCTTGACGAAGTCAGAGAGGCTGTAGCAAAGTTGAAGGGTGGAAAAAGGCGCTGGTGTTTGTAAATCAGTGCGGAGATCCTCAAAGCTGGGGGTGAGGCCATGATCCGCGGGTTTTCATGCTGTCCTGACTGCCGTGTGGGAATCGGTACCATTCCTCCTGACTGGAAAAGGGGGCTGGTCGTCCCATCTGGAAAGGGAAAGGGGGCCGTCGGACTGCAACAATTACCGCGGTATTTACACTGCTCAGCGTGCCAGGCAAGGGGTTGCCCAATCTATTGCTGACACGAATTCGCAGTCATTTGGTGAAGCATCAGAGACCTCAGCAGTCTGGGTTCACGCCGGTAAGTCAACAACGGACCGTATCCTAGCGCTTCGTGTCCTGGTGGAACGCCGACGTGAGTTTCGACAGGGATGCTTGCAGCCCATGTTGATCTCAAGAAGACGTTTGGGCTCAGTGCATCGTGAGTCACTCTGGGATCTTCTGCGACTTCGAGGGATTCCTGCAAGGACTTGGTTTGATAACTGGGGCTGTATTCTGGGGACGAGAGTGCTGTTGAAGTCTGGGGAAAGGGGTATCCAGCTTCTTTCCTGTGAATACAGGAGTGAGGCAAGGGTGCGTCCTTGCCCCATCACTTTTCAACGCTTGTATGGACTGGGTATTGGGCAAGGTTGTAGATCAAGTGATTGTGGAGCACCCGTCGGCAACACCAAGATCACTGATCTTGTTTTTGCCGATGATGCAGTAATCTTTGCTGAAATCGCTGGAGGTCTTGGTGATTTGGCTCTCGAGGCGCTGCACGAGGAGGCAAAGCCTTTGGGACTTGAGGTCCTCCTGGCTCAAGACCAAGGTCTAGGTGTTTGGAGACTTACTAGATGAAGCAGTACAGTCTGTTCATTGCGTGTGGCGAGGACATTGAGATCTTGGGGAAAATTTTACATACCTTGGTAGCGCAGTCCATAATGACGGCGGGTCACGTCAAGAAGCCTTACGGCGGATTGGCATAGCCCACGGTGCTATGGACCGCTCAGCGGGAGTATTTGGCGTTGTCGGTACCTGTGCAGGAGGACAAAGATCCCGGGTCTTCAAGTCGTTGTGATCCCTGTCCTACTCTATGGTTGTGAGACATGGACACTAAATAGTGACTTGAACAGACGAATCAATGCCTTTGGTAATAAGTGTCTTCGCAGAATCATGGGGTATCGCTGGGATGATTACGTGTCAATTTAGCGATTGCACCTAAGACTGAATCGAGGCCTATTACCTGCATAGTCCGTCAGCGCCAACTTCGGCTATATGGGCATGTTGGCACGCTACCCTGAAACCGATCCTTCCCATCGGGTTGTAACTGTAAGAGACAATCCGGCGTGGAGGGGGCCAAGGGGGCGCCCAAGGCTCGTGGCTGGGGCAGTTGATGTTTCTTGTCGAGAGCTGCTTGGGATGGGAAAGGAGCCTGCTGGGAACTCGCGCGTGGTGACCCCCGGGAGTGGCGTCGTAGGGTGGGCGAGGCGACGCCCCCCCCGGCGTATGCCCCCAAATTGATTGAGTTTTAAACTTCTACGGGAACCCAAAGGAAAACGTTTTTTGTTTTTTTTTGGTTTGTGTCTATCGTGCCTCCAACAGGGGGACACCGAGCTAGCTTGAGCCCGTCAGAGAGATGCTTTGATGTGCAGGTGAAGTGCGGTGATTGAAAATCGAAAAACGAAAAAAAAGAAAAAATCTGAAAAATTTTCGCAAAAAAAAAGCGAAAATCAGCAAGAAGGGTGCAGCAAGCTGCAAGGCGATGGGAAACAAAGACGCATGGGGGACATCTAAGGTCACCACTGATTTATCAACCCCAAATTCAAACAGCAGCTCTGAATCTAAGATATTTTGAAGGAATAAGTATGGGCAAGGTTGGAGGAACTCCACCTTGTAAAAAGTAGAAAAGAAGGGACCTTTGTGACCCATTTTTTAAGTTCTGCTTTGGAAGAACAAAAATAACTGACAGGAAGGCTAAAGGGTTTGTCACTGCAACTGCCCAGAGTTTTGGGCAGATGTGGAGGAGCTAGTATTGAGTAGGCCTCAATTCGGCGTTCAGCCAAAAGCATCGACAAAAAGGCAAAAAAATTTAAAGCTGAATTGGGGGCTGATGTGCCACTAACAGTCCACTGAGAGGGAAATTTGACCCCCGACCGATGATAAGCAATTAGTTGACACCCTTCCAATGTTGGTCTGGAGATGGAGTATCTCAATTTCCCTGACTGTTAAAAATTAACATCAGAAATGGTCAAGCACAAGCAGTGTTCCTGCTGGATAATCCCTTTGAAGGAAGGGGGGATTGAGGCTCTTTTCGAGCTTTAGTTTTGACACAAGTCCAACACAGGCGGGTTTAGGGGGAGCGGGGTTAATTGAGAAAAGGTTTTGGGCACCAATTTCTTTTTCTTGCTTGTCGCCACCAAATTTTGAAATTTATTGGTCTGGCATGGCATGCATGGCCCCCTTGCATGGGACCCTCTTCTGGACCCGACTTTTTTCTCTTCAAGCGAAACCAGGGTCATTGGGGAAAACTGAATTTGGAAAACTTTTGGGGGTGCATCCCCAGATTTAAATTTTTCCAGATACCAGAATTTTTGGAATGTCTATGATTGTTTTGGGGAAAGTTCCCGAAGAGGAATTTAGTTCAAGGCCCAGGACCCATCCACCCTGCATGCGGATGTCGAAATATTTTACAGTCTGAAATTTGGTATTCAGAGGTCAGTTTAAGCTCACCACAGAGAACAAAAAGGTCTGCGGGGGATGCGGGAGTATTTGTCTTCACCCTTTGGCTTTACTTAAAACTTGGATGACACTCCTCTGCGCCTCTGCCCCCAAAAGATGATATGTTTTTGAGCTCTGGTTGGGTATGAAAGGAAACCAAGCTATTTCAAAAGGGGCAACCACAAAAATAGCCGGTCATCTGTGATCATCTGATATATCAGAGGAGTTGATTTATTAGCTTTTTTTTTTTACAATAATTATTACCGCAGCGTGACACGATAAATGGGCCTATTTTTGGAAAAAGGAAGGCCCTGAAGACCTTTTAAAGGCCCCTCCAAATTTTACCTGCAAAAAATTCAGGGGATGGGGTTGGGAAAACTTGTCCACAGAAAGCCGAGTGCTTTTTTTAAAGGTTTAATCTTCCTACAGTTTCCTGATGCAATCCAGAGACATGGGGAAAAACGAGATGATTATATACAGTGCCAGAATGTGCCGGCCTGAAAGTGTGTTGGTGGCCCGAGGTGGTGTTGGTGGGAACCTCAGTGAAGTACCTAGACCAGAATTCTGGAGGGGGAAAAGGGGGAAGGAGGATGGGGTTGTGATACCCCGGGGGGCATTGTGCGGGATTTACGATAGAGGGGACAGGCTGATGGAAAGGAAACAGGGGGGGGGGGAATGCGGTTTGGTGGTGCACCGTGGGGGGGAACACGGGGGCAAGGCGAGGTCGGAGGAGTTGGAAAACTGGGTAAAAGGGGCCCTTTTGAAAAGGGTTTAAAGGAGAGGGGTTGGGAAAGGGGTGTTTTTGTGGGGGGGGGATCCCTAGGGAGTATGTGGGTGGGAGGGGCGCGACCCCCTTTAAAGTCTAAATGCAAGATGGGAGGAGCTGTGAAAGGATATGGGGTTGCGGTTTGGAAGGGTGGGACACTTTCTAGGGAAAAGCACTCGATGTAAAACAGAGGGGTGTCCACCTGTAAGAGGGGGACAGAGGGTACGGGGACCAGTTAGAAAAGGCTTTGGGTTTAGCTAGCCAGGGGAAAACTGGGGTCTAGGGGGGAAAAAAGGGGGAGGCATGGGCTTCAAGATATAAAAGGGAAGGGACCCAGTTTTAGAAAAAGGGAAACCCAAGGGGGAAGGGGTTGTGGGGAAACTCTATCCCCCCGTTTTGGACCCCTTTTTTAAAAATTGTCGGGGGTTTGGGGGGGTAGGCAAATTAGAGGACTTTCCGGGGAAAATTAAAAGTGAAGGGGTTTTTGATGTAGTAGGGGTCAGGGGAAATCCCACCTTGGGGAGAGGATAAATGTAAAAAACAGAGGGGCATCACCTTAAAAAAAGGGTAGAAGCAAGAATCCAAAAAAAAAAGGGGGGGGGGTGGGGGTTTTTTGCCCAGGCAGGATGCAGGTAAAAGATTTTTGGGGACCCTTGGGATGTAAAAAACCCTGGAGGCAAGCAAAGATTTTTTTGTGTTAGTTAGATTAAAAAAGAAGAGGAAAAAAAGGGGGGCCCGTTTCATTTAGTAGTCTGCTATATCCCGTTGAAGGGAGAGGGGTAGTATAAAAAATGAAAGGAAATATAAAAAGTTTAGTAGTTTACTAGCAGAACACAGACAGGAACAGATAATAGTTGGGGGGGGACAGGGAATGGAAACAAAAGGTATAAGGGGAGGGGGGTAAAGGGGAATGGGGATACTACTTTTAAATTTTGTTGAGGCCAACGAGTTAGAAATCCTAAATAGGGACAATGGCAGGGGGTGGGGAGAACAGGGGCAGAGGAGGGGGGGAAATCAGCTATAGTTTATGTGCTAGTAAAAAAAAAATGCCGGGAAAAGAGGGGAAAAGGATTTTGGGGAAAAGATGGGGGGGGTTTGGTAGATAAAATAGTGACCCACAAAATTTATTTTTAAAATTTACAAGTAAAAAAAAAAAGGGGAAAGAAAAAAAGGAAAAAAATCCCCACAACAAAGATGGGCCATTAGACGGGCCCAAATTTGGGAAAATTTTAGGGGGGGACTTAAAAACAGGTATTTTGGGAAGGAGGAAAGGGGGGGGGATAAAATTGCCCCAGAGTCTTTTGGGAGACAATAGAGGGAATAGTAGGAAGAGGATAGGAAAAAGTAAAGAAAAGGGAGGGGGGGAAAAAAAGTGCAAAAAGGGGGTGGAATAGTGAGATTAAAAGGGGGGGAAAGGGAAAAAAAAGGAGCAAAAAACAGGGCACGAAAGAGACTCGAAAAGGAAGTAGATGGAGATAGGGGAAAGGGTTAGAAAGGGAGGAGGCAGGGGATAGGTATAAGAAAAAAAAAGAGAGAAGTAAAAGCGCTTATTGGGGAAGGCTAGGGAAAAACAGGAGGGGGAAAATTGTAGGGGAAAAACTAAGGGAGAAGGGTGAGGAAGGGGGTAGGGTTTGGTATTCCCTTTTCTTAAAAGGAGGGGAAAAACCCCAGGGGGAGAAACCCGGGTAGAAAAATTTTTAGTGGGAGACGAAGGGAAAAGGAAACCGAGAGTATTAAGAGGGAGATCAAGAAGTTTTGGGGGAAGGGGGGGGCAAAATGAGAAGGTAGAATTAGGTAAAAGTAAATATGGGAAAGTAAAAGGAAGATGGGATGGGGGGAATGGATGAACATTTCAGAAAGGGGAAGAAATAAGGGGGTTTATTTAAAAAAAAGCTAAAAAAATAGGAAAGCAGCGGGGCGGGGAGGGTATCCCAAACAAATTTGGTATAAAAAAAGGGGGTGAGGGTTATGGTGGTGGGTTAAAAATAGGCTTTTTTTTGGGAAAATTTGCAGGAAAAAGAGGTCCAAGGAAATGGAATGAGGGTTTTGGGTTACTCATTACACAAGGGAGGTCACAAAAAAAGAAAGCTCTTTAAAAATTTTTCGACCAATAGCAGAATGGGTACGGTGGGAAAGATATTCAGTGGGTTACTAAATGGTAGGATTAGTGAAGGTTTTGAGAGAAATAGAGTAAGGGGGAGGAACGAAAAGGCTTTTTGCAGGGAAAAGGAGAGGTGAGGACAAAAAGTTCGTAGTTAGTTCAGTGATAGAAAAATGAATAGGAGGGTGGGGAAGGGCTACCCTTTCATTCCTTGACATTGAAAAAAGGGTTATGGGTAGGGTCAATAGGGGTTTTTCTTTGGAGACTACTTCTAGGAAAATTTGGGGTTGTGACAGAATAGTCAGCATTAATAGATAGTATGTATGAGGAACACGGCAGTGTACAGGCTTGGGGAATAGAACCCGGGGGTGGGTAGGTAGTCGAAGAGGGGTTAGGCCCGGGCCCCGCCCGGGGTTTTCACCGTTACTTTTTTTGGGTTGATACAGAGGGGAAATTTGCAAATTTGGTTGGGGAAATTTGGGGGTGTGGGGTAAAAGGGGTTTGGGGGGGAAAAGTTTAAACAGTTTACTATATGCTGAAAACATAGTTGTCATGAAATGAGGAAGTGGGAAAATTAAAGGGGATGCTAATATAGCCCCCACAGTAGGGGGGAAATTTTGGGGTGAAAATTTTTCAGGAGAAAAAATTAAGGGGCCTGGTTTTTAAATGGAGAGGCAGCAGAGAGGGTAGGTTGGGGGGAAATGGGAGGAAACCCGAGGATTTGGGGGCACCGGGGTAAATAAAACCCAGGTATCACGGTAGATGGGAAGGGGCAGAAGGACGAAACAGGATAAAATAGGAAAAAAAAAATCAGGGGGGTGGGAAAACTTGGGAGTGTAGCAAGATTTGGGGAAAAAAGGAGAGGTTTGTAAGAGGGTTTTTGGAAAAAGGCCCTGGCATACCGAGCCTCATGGGATGGGGGAGAGTGTATTTAGGTGGGGCGGTAGGAGAGTTTGGGAAAAATTTGAGGGATACGAAAAAGGGTAGGTAGACTTTCACTAGAGGCAAAAAGGTAGTAGCAGTGGAAAGGGGTCAGGGGAGAGGCCCGGGGGAGTAACCCTTTTCGGGGGGAGAATAGGGGAAAAAAAGTGCTTAATTACAAAAAACAGGGGTTAGAAAAAAAGGATGGAAAAAAAAGGGGGGCTCGAAAAGGTTTTTGAGTGGATAGGGCGAGTAGTAAATGGGGTAGATTTAAAACAGACGGTGGGAGGGGGAGTGGGGTTAAAGGGGGTTTTACAGATAGGGTACACCAGGCTAGGGGAGGGGGAGGGTTTAAAACGAAAAGGGGAATGACCCAAATTTTAGAGGGGAGGGCAGGGAGAGTGGAGACAGAGGATGGAGGGTTTAAAAGTTCTCTGAATTGGTTTCAAGGGGGGACCACACCAAAAAATGTGAGGGCTTTTTTGTGGTAGCTTGGGGGGGTGGTTTATTTTTTTAAAAAACAAGGACAAAAAAAACTCGGAGGGGCAATAGAGAAAAAATATAGATGGGCAAACGAAGGAAGCAAGATATGTCAAAAGTGGATGGGTTGAATAGATGAAACTGTAGATCACCCTTTGGGATTAATGTGTCCAAAAGGGATGATGGGGGAAAGAGGCGGCTTTTTAGCAAAAAGTGGCACGGGGGGGTAGGCGGGGATCCCGTGGGATAGAGGGGCAGAGGGGGGAACATAGTTTGGGGTAAAGGAATTTCTTTTAGGTTTTTAGAGGGACAGGACACCAAAGAAGAAAACATTGAAGGGGTTTAAAATTTTTCTAGAAAAGGCTTTGGGTTTTTAAAAAAAGCAGAGAGGTTTGGGCCTAATTTCCCACCCAAACCCTCGGGGGCCCGCCGGAAAATAGGCCTTTTAAATGCGACTGAAAAAACCTGGGTTTTGCTCCCCACCTAGAAAGAGAGAGAGAGGGGGAACGACCAGCTGAACGTTTGGGGGGGCCCCTAATTTAGGGAAATTCAGTGGACTACTCACTTATGATGAAGATCAACTACAGTTCCTTCTGCAGGTTGTGCAGGAACACAGAAAATCCTTCCCTGACAGCAATAAGAAGACTCTCACTGGAAATACCTGAATTGTCAATGGTTACTAGTGATTTTGAATGATATATATATATGCTCAATTAACCTTCATATACATAAATTCAAGTTAGCTGAGCTACCCCTAGAAATTATAATAAATGCATAAAACTCCACAGGTAGTGCTATTTTGTCCATGGAACAATTTTCAAGGGTGAGAACCCCCAAATGATGGAAAAAAATATTAATTATCTTTTTGGACCACCCTAATAATATATATATATATTATATATATATAATATATATATATATATATATATATATATATATATATATTATATATATATATATATATATATATATTATATATATATATATATATATATATATATATATAATATATATAATATTATATAATATATATAATATATATATATATATATATATATATATATATATATATATATATATATATATATATGTATATATATATATGAAGAACGAAGAGCTCTAGTACCCATTCAAAAATAGTCCGACAATTAATACGCTAAAGTATTTTGCATCATATATGATTTAATTTCAAACAACATTTGTGTCCATTTAATTTTGTATTAAATATTCAATTTTTTATTTATCTGTTATATACTGCAAATATTGGTAATTTCAAGATTAAATTGGAACCTCAAGATCTTGCGGTTAGAATATTGAAGATTTATTATGTCCTAACCAGTTTATAATACCACCATTCCTCACTTTTACGATACGTTAGTTTGAAAAAATTATTAGATTTTCAATTTTTTTATGTTTTCCTATTTTATTGTAAAATATAACAATATGACGAATTTAAATATGAAATTGGCACCTGAAGATATTGAGTTACGATGCTACAATTTTACCTATTGGTTTCGGCATGCAGGAGCACCATTACCGCACTATTACGAATGCAGAATAAAAAATCAGTGCAAAATCCCCCCAAAACGCTCCACCCTACTGTGGGGTTGACCCCAGTTGAGTGAACAAATGACATTACTTCCCTTTATAAACGTGGTATACTCACGCTTACTGACCTCTAACCTACTTTATGGCAGGGAAGTGATTAATAAAACGGTGTTAGGACTGTATGGGACATTTAGGGAGTGAGGCAGGAAGGCTTAGGAAGCTAGCTATTAAATCCGTGCTCCATCCTGGCGTTGCCATGCTTTACCAGTAGACACATAGCCAACCGCTCCAGACCTTATGCAATCTTTTTCTTACCACTTCTTACCATTGAAAACAGATTACCAATGCAAGTAGTAGTATATACGTAGTTTATTTTGAAGTTATATAAGAAACAAGAGATTATAATGGGAGTGACGGAAGTGAATTTTTTTCTTTTAAATAAATTATCAATATATTTATCGCACGGGCTTGTAAACTTGACACTACTCGCTCAGTGTAGTTACCCATGGGCAACTACACTGAGTATTAAGATCCCGTTCCAAATGTCCATAAATCTTGATTAGATAGGCAACTTGCGGACAAACTGGGTGCTAGCGACCAATATTTGATGTTATTTTAACCACTGTAATGTACTACTCATAAGTGTTCTTGTATTGAATATCAGGTTTTCACTAATAAAACCAATGGTTATGTTATACTCATGTCCATCCATATCATGAACATAGATTTGAAGAAATAGTATTTGAAGGTATTGTTACGTATGGCGTAATGCATGAAGGGGTGATGTTGGAGGTAGTGGTGGTTGGAGGCGTGTCTTGTGTGTATGAGAGCAGTGTGTGAGGGTACGCGTCGGAAGTCCTTGTAGACGAGACATCAGGTGGGGTGTAGGGCGGGGAGTGGGCCCGGGAGACGTGAGTCCGCCAGAGGGGGTGCCTGCTATTGGCAGTGGGCACAAAGGATACAGGGACAGAGAGAAAGGTTTGATCGCTGGTAAGAGTCGGGTGTGTCGCTCCGGGGGAAGAGTCGCGTGGTGATGTTGTGGTGTGGTGTGGTGGGGACTGTGTGGTTGTGGTGGTGGGGGGACTGTGTGGTTGTGGTGGTGGGACTGTGACTGTAAGTGTTGTAACGTCGTCTCTACGGCAGTCTCCAAGCGACTGGGAGATGGCTTACACACATGTAAGTTGTGCTTTGTGCTTGTGGCTTGTGGCTTTCATCATTAAACAAGAAATGCCTCCAGTGTTTTCCTTCGCCTGTGTGTTGATCTCGTGATATACTTAGCTTGCCTCACCCTGATACGCCGAACAAGAGGAAGGCGCTGTAGAAGTAAGTTTCAGCAGTGGTTATTGTAACGTAACGCCTCTTCTGCACAGCCTTTCCCCCGAGACACCTGCAGTGGTGTGGTAGGTCCAGGAGGGGAATAGCGTAACAATTGGTGTCATAAAGGGAATTTGAGTATTTTGGGGTGAGACCCGGGTTTTGGTAAACGAGGTAAAGAGGGCGTCGGGACAGGGTTGGCGTCGGGGACAGGGGGTGCTGTGGGTGAATGGAAAAAAGGCCGCGGAGCAAGGGTTTTGGGCGACCCGAGTAAAGCGTGAGGAACAGTTGATGAGCGGAATGAAGGAAATCAATGAAAACTGAGAGAGGCATGCGAGAAATCAATGGAAACTTGAGAAGCATTGAAATAAATCAATGAAAAAGTGAAAACAAAAAGGAGGGTGGGGCGTGCGCGATCCGGGGAAAAAAAGTGTTAAGGGTAGGCGAGGAAGAGCTGCCCTTGTCCCTAGGTGACGCCCCTGCAGGGGGAAAATGAGGGAAATTAAGGCGGCGCCCCCCAGGAGGGGGGAAGAGCGGGGGGGTTATGGGGCGCGTGGAGGCCCTTCCCCGGGCCCCCGACGCGGTGGGGGGGGATCACCTGGGGAGGAGGACGGTAGGGAGCGGGGGGCCCCCCCGGTAGGGCGGATAGCCCTGAGGGGGCCCCCTCCGCCCCCGCCCCGCCCCGGAGGGTGATGGAAGGCGGGTGGGAGGGTTTCCGGGGCCTCCGCGGGCGGCAAACGGCCCCAAAAAGGCAGGAAGGGCCGCGCTGGGTGCCGCCCCCCGGGAGGTGCGGTCAAGGCCCAGGTTGAAGGGCCCCCTGCCCCCGGGGAAGACCCGCCGGGGTTGCCCCGGGAAGCCGCGCAACACGCGGGAGGGAAGGGTGGGGCCGGTGGGAGGCCCCTCCGCCTCACCGCTACCAAGAGGATGGCGAGCGCAGTGGGTGGCCCCCGCCGAAGCTGGTCAGGTGGCAGTAACGGCCTGTTATGATGGTGGAGGGATGCACCGACGTGCCTTCTACCAAGCAGAGCCAGCCACAGCGCGTTGCTGTTAAGTCCTGCCGCACCTTCACCGGCGCTTTGCAGTGGAGGGCATGGTCCGTCGGGAGGGCCGTGGCGCCTTTTCCACCGCGAGACTAGAGCAGTGGAAACAGGGGGAGCTGTGGGGGGTCCAATGGAGTGTGGTCTCCTGGATTGTGGTCACCTCTAGAGGCGGGCCCAGGGTAGAGGAAGTCCCTGTGGTTCGGGTAGCCTTTGGTTGAGGTAGCAGCTCGGTGTTCATGTGGAAACACCACATTTCATTGTATTGGGCAAGACAAAAGACTACCTTACACTCTTCTAGAGCAGAGTACACAGCCAATATATAATTTTGATGACTACGTAACAGTTAGAGTGGCTGATTTTCAGAAAATATACAAGCGTATCACAGACGTATTGATTTGTCCAGAGAGGGACATGATTAAATACCAACGCCCATACACAGCAGAAAAGCCAATTGCTATAGGTGATGTAGTATACTTTCAGGTACAGCAATTAACGTCAAAGTTAGATTCTACATTTGAAGGACCTTACAGGTCATTGCCATTGAACATGGACACAAAAGAACTATCAGAGCTGGGCACGCGATCCAAAAATAGGTGGTCACTATCGCTATTCCGCGATCAAAAATTTGGCGTTCCGCAATCGCGGAACGCCAAATTCAAATTAAAAAATCGCGGAATTAAAGGCAAAAAAAATTCTTCACCTAGAATTGAGGATTTATTTTCCTTTAATTCCGCGATTTTTAGTCCACGATCCAAAATTAGTAGACACTGTCTTCTAATGACTATTGAATAATGAATAATGATTAGAGAGACAATTATAATGTGTTTAGTGTTTGCTCTGTATTTTGCAATGATAGACATACTTTATCAATAAAGAAAGTACTTTATAAAAATTTCAACTTTTATTTCTATTGTCCAATCAATACTTTGCTTCTGTTTGCTTAGTTAATACCTAATAGGTTAATGGTTAATACACTTAAGAGTTAAGACTTAACAGTTTTTACTTAATAGATTTTAATGGCTTAATGCTTTTTTTCTTCGAAGAAAAACTTCGCTAGCGTTACCGATCGCGGAATAAACGATCGGGGAAATTTTTTAATTCAAATTTAAATAAATTTTCCGCGATCGCGGAATCGCGATCGGGGAACCCCAAAAATTTTTTCGATCGCGGAATAGCGATGTGGCCACCTATTTTTGGATCGCGTCCCCAGAAATGTAGTTTTTTTGTGCCCCAGTTAAATGGCAATGCCCCCGTAAGGTCCTTCAAAGTAAAATCTAACTTTGTCTTTAAATTTGCTGTACCTGAAAGTATACTACTCCCCTAAAAATTTGGCTTTTCTGTGTGTAGGGGGCGTTGGTTTTATTATGTCCTCTTGGACAAATCAAAGCGTCTGTGATACGTTGTAATTTTCTGAAAATAGCACTCAAACTTTACGTAGTCATAAAAATTTATATTTTGGCTGTGTACTCTGCTCTAGAAGAGTGAAAGGTAGTCTTTGTCTTGCCAAATACAAGAAATGTGGTGTTTCACATGTAGACTTGTGTAAGGAGAGTTAAGTGGGGCAGATACTTAGGGCACCCATTAAATCCCAATGTAAACTGTAAGGTTGTGCCAAAAGGATTTAAAAAGTTAAAATAATTTTCCTATTTTGTCTTTCTCCATGCCGTTCTGCAGGGTGATAGCTAGTTATGTTACTTTTGTTTATTTTAAAAAAGTTTGCAAATTTCAGTGGAATTGATTGTTAAACTCGGAAAACCCAGTCCTAGAGCAAGTGGAGGGTTTTATTAATAAAAAAAAAAATTCATCCGAAAGTGCTTTAGCAACTGTTAGACCCGTTTTGTCTTTTGGGGAAAACCAAACTGAAAATCTAGAAAAAATTACACTGGGGAACAATTTAAAAAAAAAAAATTTGTTGAGTTGTTTTTTGAGCTTATTTAGACTAAAATTGGCATGCTGATTCCAAATCTTAGTCAGTTTTTTTTAGCACGTCAACTTTTTTCTCCCAGCTTACCCCCAGATAAGAAAAATTCCACTTGTGGGCTGTAGAAAAAACTTGCCAGCTGATTACGTTTGACTCATCGAGGCTATGTGGCAACTTGTTTGGCAGTTAAAATTGAGACAGTGGGGTGAGAGGGTGTGCAGCTCCCAATAGGTCGTATATCAAATCTGCAAACAAAAAGCGGGATAGTGGGAAATTTAGGAGGATTTTTTAGGCTTTTTTTCACCTTGTAACAACATACCTTTGTAATTTTCTATTTCGTTTTATCTGTTTTTTTTTTTTTTCAAGCTTGAAACTTTTCCCCAGCTTAGTTTTTTATTCGGGTAATTTCTTTTTTTTCAGATCATGTCTGCTCCTGCTACGTTCGTCAAAAATCCTAAAAACCCCTGACTCCTTCGCTATATATGTGGGTTTCCCCTTTCCCAAGTCAGGGGAAAGCATCAGCGTATTTGTAAAAAGTAATTTCGAAATTTTAAAGTAAAAACTGGGTGACAAGACAAGCTATGGCCCCCAAAAATGTGCAAGCAGTGTGTCGAGGATTACGGATGGGACCAAAGGAACACGTGAAAATTTGGGCTTTTGGTATCCCCATGGTTTTTCGAGAGCAAAAAAATCATTCCACAGATGTTTCTTTTTTTTAGTGAAAACATCAGGTTTTCAAGAAAAATAAAGAAAAAGGGAAAATCCTAATTACCGCAGCTATAAGACCAAAGCCCCATTTAGCTGAAATTCCAGTGCCAGTTTTTGAAAAAAAATACTCCTCAGAAGATCGGGAGTTTTAAACGCAATGACAGCAATGAGCAGATTTTGACATTCACGAGGGTTCATCTAGGGGATTTTATTTAGCCGAGTTTAAGATTTAGACGTGATTTGGGGCCCATCCCAAAAAGCTTTAGAAATACTAGCATCAAAACTGAACGAGAAAAACATACTTGAACAAAGGGGTGAAGGGATCGTACTTTCGAAACCCGAGAAAATACATTTTTGCGTACTTTTGAAGTGCCAGCGGTTTTGTGTTTTGCCATAAAATTCCGGTTTTTAAGGAATTAAGGCTTTTAACTCAATCCCAAAAGAAAGGCGATTGTTTTTGATAGCTCAAAGCGGAGTTTTTAAGGTTGTCCTTCTACACAATGGCAATTTTTTTGGCGCAATTTCCCATTGGGCATTCGTCTGTCTTCGTGAAGAATATGGAGATGTAAAAAGAGCATTTATTATTGCAATATGACAAACACAATTTGGGTCATCTGTGTTGCCTTAAAAAGGCCCCCCCTTCTTGGTCAAAAACGTGGATACAAAATACCCGCTTTCTCTGTATGTGGGGTAGCAGAGCCGAGAGAAGCATTTGGGGTTTAGACGAATTGGCCCCCGAGATCTGATCTTTAAACCTGGAGATCCTAAACTTGTACATAGCCCCTTTTTGACAGGAAAAAATAAATTCCCACCTTGCACATAAAAAATAGGTCTCATGAAACAATTGTAAAAGCATTGTCAACTGATGGCGACTGTTTTTAAGACATCCTTGGCATTTTTTCCTGGCTGTCAATTGAAAAAATCAAAGGCCCCCTGTGTTTTATGGCCCAAATTCGCAGCTCATCAAAAAGAACATTTTAAAAGGTACTATTCAACCTTTAAAAGAATGCTTGGTATCTTTAAAAGCTCGTCAAGAACTTTCTTGGAAATACACGTGCAAGTAATTACACAGAAATTGTTTGAAACATTGGGCTACAAAGCGCTTGGGTTTCAACAGAGTTTAAAGTACATTTTTGCAAGCCATCTTGCCAACTTTCCGGAAAATCTTGGTGCTGCTAGCGACGAGCAAGGTGAACATTTCCCAAGATTTAAGGTTATGGAAGAACGTTCCAAAGGGGAGATGGGTGTGCATATGATGGCTGACTATTGTTTGGAGCATCAAACGCGATGTCCTCAATTGAAAAATCCAGAAAAGCTCAAACGTAAATTTGTACCTTTAAACCGCAACAATTATGCCTTTTCCTTTTTTAAAAACAGATAAAGTTAAATAAAATTCTATTTTATGCCTATTTTTTTCATTTTTATTTTATGTTAACATTTGCAACTTTTTAAAATAAGCAGTTTCTGTTATGTCATATTTTCATATTTTTTAAAAAAACGAAAATCCCAGTTCAAAAAATTACGTGATAGAGAAAAACTGAGATCTTTTTGGGGTTTAGCACCCAAAAATTCTTAATAAAAGGGCAGAACTCAACAAAAATTTGTTCCCCCGGGTTTTCAATGGCTATAACAAGTATGAGAACCCGATTCTGTTAGGGGGTTTTAGCAAGTTATGGCTATGTCTCCCAGGTCCTTTAGGTGTAGGATAAGGGCATAGGGGGCAGGTTTTCCAACTGAACCCTTTTTTTCTGCGCTGAGCATTTTCTATGTGAGCAAAAATATCAAGGCGCATGAATGGTCAAAAGTATTCTAAAGTGCTTGGGGAAAACTATTTTCCCCGGGTGACCTGCAAGGCTAGAACAGTAAAAGGGAAAGAATTTTGGTAAATGTAAAAGGTACTATCAGCTGTTAACCTGGCGTTTAGGGTTCCGTAAAGTCGTGAGATATGTATCTCGCACCAAAAAGGTTTTAATGTAGCCTAAACTCAGCAAGTGGGACAGGTAAGTTGGCAAATTTTGGGATCATACCCGACTCCAAATAGTAAATGATGGGAGCACAGAAGGAAACATTTCGCTTCCTCCCAATGTTGGGAAAAGCGATAGGTTGCATATTTTTTTTGCTTTAGTGTTGCGGTTACAAATAATATTCCGTGATAATGAACAGCAACGAAATTTACTTTGCCTGGCAGATACTCAAATTTTGGGGGGAAGTCTATATCGTCAGGCGCCAAAGTGCTAATTTGCCTGACATTTTCCTTTGAATTGAATAATTTCTACTACAGGTGCATGGTCTGTTTTAACAAAAATGTTGTACCATAAATTACAGATTTGAAATGCTTTAAAGACCATACACCGCCAGAGTTTTCCTTATGGGTGGTTGAATATTTAAACGCTCTGCGGATTAAGAGTTCTGCTGGCATAAGCTAATGCACGCCTTTTACCTCTATCATCCTTCTGCATCAGAACAGAAACCAAGGCCTACATCTGATGCATCAGTAAAGGGAGTGTAAATGACGTGTAAATCTGGGAAAGCAAGGACTGGTGCTCAAAACAACAATGCCTTTAATTTAGAAATGCTTCTCTTGTGGGGGCTTCCCATGAAAATTCTACATTTTTTCTTTAAGAGATGTGATAGTGGGTTTTGCAATTCGTGAGTAATCCATGATAAATTGTCTGTAAAAACCACTGAGGCCCAAAAAACTTCTGAGGGCTTTGATATTCTTAGGGGTTGGAAAATTTATCATTGCATCTACCTTAGACGTGGTAGTATGTAAACCATTGGCATCCAAAACATGACCCAAGAAAGAAATTTGTTTCTTCATGAAGGAACATTTTGTTAGTTTAACCTTCAAATTAGCATCTTTGAGTTTAGAAAGCACTCTGTCTAGTGTACTTAGGTGAGAGTTTGTGTCGGGGGTACAAATAATTATGTCGTCCAGGAATGCAAAAACGGTATCTCCTAGTAATTCTGAGAAACCAGTGTTGATTAGATACTGAAAAGCTAATGGTGCGCCTGCTATTCCAAATGGTAGCTTTTTGAAAGTGTAATGGCCTGCAGGAGTACTGAACGCTGTGAGGTCTTTAGATACCTCATCTAATGGGACCTGCCAGCATCCACTGACAAGGTCCACAGTGTAGAGAACACTTTCTTATCAGGTCCTATGGACATCAGAATATCCTGCAATACTGGTAAAGGATACCTGGTAACTTGACAAACATCATTTAGGCGCCGATAGTCTACGACCGGTCGCCAATCGCCTGTTTTCTTAGGGATCAAAAATAATGGAAAATTCCATGGGCTGGTGGATGGTTCAATAACATCATCCTCTAACATTTTTGTAACCATGCCATCAAGTATAGCCTTTGTGAGTGGGTAACCTATATGCTGGAATGTAGATAGGTTGTGTATCAGGTAGCAAAGGAATGTGATGTGTAATAAGGTTTGTCGTACCTAAAGAATCACCTTGTATGGCAATTGTGTCATGATTTGCAATTAGTACTTGCAATAGTGCTTGCTTTGACTCTGGAAAATCCATATCCTCTAAGGAAGGACTAAGTGCATCCTGTACACACTGTGCATGATCAGTGGCAGGGTCTCCAGTTGATAAAATGGGAATTACTGGCAAAGTCGCAATCAGACCCACGGCCGATGAGGTGACTACGAAATCGGCTAAGTACGTTCCCTTTGTGTGCAGCTTTTGAGTGACGGTGACTTATTATGAATGAAACATTTTAGTAATGCCTTGGTGTTAACACTGCCCCAAAGCTGATTCCATGAAAAGAGTTTTTCACTCGTACTGATTCACTCAAACATATTGCTTCGCATTCATCATTCAAACCGGCAAGCTTCAGAGATACCAAAAGAGATTCGCGACCGTTTAGTGAAACGTCTTCCACTAGACAGGTACGAAGTGTCTCAGAATCTTGCGAAGGACAGAGAACAGTCGGGGTAGAACAGGAATCAGGTTCAGTGTTACACGGTGAATTTATTGCAACGTGAGCTGTCACCGCTGATGGCCGCTCGGGCACGCTAGTTAATTCATTTACGTTAATTTCAGGAGCTTGCACTATTGCAGAACAAAATGTAAGTACTGGGAAAGGATCCTTGACTTCGGGTATATATGTTCCATAATACCTAATCCCGTGTAAGTGTGGACAAACTTCAATGCATTCATCTCGCATTGTTGAAATACCTATCAGGAGGTCAGCAGGGAATGATAATCCCTGTGAAATATGGAAACAGATAGGGGTTGCAGGCACGAATTCCTCAAATTTTAAGTGAAGCCATACTTTACCAATGACAGGGAATTTCTTGCTATCTAAACCTGTCAGTCTGATTGACGGAGGTTCTAAGAAGAGGACATATTTCGTTTCATTACGTAATGCATTTAGCGTATCTATGTCCATAATATTTGCTCCTGCACCTGTGTCCAGAAAAGCAGTTAATTGCTTGTCCTTGTGGATGACAGGGACAGTGAGAACTTCATATAAAGTAGATGTACCTATAAATACCTCATCTAAGTTATCATAATTTGCAGTAATGTCACTACGAAGGTACCCTGTAAATGTTTGTTCAGTAGTATGAACTGTAATGATAGGTTTAACCTTGTCTGGCATGGGTAAAGGAAAATATTGCCTTTCTATGTTAATCTCTGGTGAACCCTGTATTACTTTCACATTGTGTGCGTCACCATGAGGAACATGTGTAACGTAGGGGCGTTGTGTATGGTGCCTAAACCTGCCTCCGTCGGCGGGAGGGAATAAGTGTCGTTGTCTGTGTTGCAAATAACGGCACTGGTCAGAGTTATGACTCCAGGAATTGTGATATACACAATCCTGTTTCTTGTAAATTACGTGTCTGTTGTAGTCTATTGATCTACAATGTGACAGAGTATGTCCTGGAATTTTACAAAATACACAAAAAATAACTAGTACGTGCGTAATTGTAACTATCAAGACGTTGATAACTTCGCTTCACCTGATAACTTGGACTTGTGAAATGCATATGTTGCATGTAGCGGGAAGAATTTCTACTCCTACCATGTGTTGAAGTGAAAAAGTTGTGAGAATAATGCGGTCTAACACTTCGCCTATAATATGAGGGATAGATAGCTGTTTGCTTAGCACAATGATGTAAGTGCTCTGACGGAGTCTGTACAGATGTACTGTACGTAGCCATTGTAAAATTAGATGTAAAACTATGTTAAAATAGCACTATAATATTTTTAACGTTGAAAATGTCCGTTAAAGAGGTGTTGTAGATGTGAACGTCACTGTGTGAGACACTAATGTAATGTAATGTAATAATGTAACACTTGTGTAATACCTACAACTGTATAACTGCCCAAAACTGTAAAAATTACTTAGCTGTTTGATACTAGCATTGGTGAATGATTAGGTGAGGGCCAGGTGAGTGAAGGATGATCAACACACAGGTGGTTGGGTGCCAGGATGACGGATGTACACAGTGGCTGGATACACACAATCTGTTAAAGAGTTCATATTAGAAAAAATAACAACATATTATACATACACAAAATAAGAAATATTAAATATATACTCAGACAGTTGTGTGGTGGGGCACGCGCCTAAGTCCACAGTGTGGGCCGGTTAGTAGTGGCAGGGGTAGTGGCTGTGGTGTGTGTCAAGGGCGCTGGGCTGTAGGGAGGGGTGCTGTTGGGTGGGGGGCTGATTAAGCGTTTATGAAGGAAGAGGGTGTGAGTGGCGGGGGTGGTGTTGCCGTGTTGCTGGAGGGTAATGAGGGGTGGTTGTGAATGTGTCTCTGTTCGGGGGGGGGGGTGTTGCTTTGTTGCTTGAGGGTATTAAGTTCTGGGTGGGGCTGGGTGTTGTGTTGCTTGTGTTGCGTTGACCCATGATGAGAAGATCAGTGTTGCGTATCCGGGGCAGATGATACGTAGTGGTGGTGAGATTGTCTGGCAGCTGGGGTTTGGGTGGCAGGGGTTGATGCGTTGACCTCGTGACTGAAAGAATGCACTGAGTTGCTTGAGTGTGGCTGCCTCTCTCTCCCTCTGTAGTTGCTGCTTGTAGACTCGTAGATTCTTGTAGTTAGTTGCTGCTTGTAGTAGTTGATTGTAGTAGTTGCTTGTAGTATAAGCAGTGCTGGGCACGCGATCCAAAAATAGGTGGTCCACTATCGCTATTCCGCGATCGAAAATTTGGCGTTCCGCGATCGCGATTCCGCGATCGCGGAATATTTATTTAAGTTTGAATTAAAATTCCGCGATCGGTAATCGCTAGCGAAGTTTTTCTTCGAAGAAATATAGCATTAAGCCATTATACCCCATTAAGTAATAACTGTTAAGTCTTAACTCTTAAGTGTATTAACCATTAACCTATTAGGTATTAACTAAGCAAACAGAAGCAAAGTATTGATTGGACAATAGAAATAAAAGTTGAAATATTTAAAGTACTTTCTTTATTGATAAAGTATGTCTATCATTGCAAAAATACAGAGCAAACACTAAACACTTTAATAATTGTCTCTCTAATCATTATTCATTATTCAATAGTCATTAGAAGACAGTGTCTACTAATTTTGGATCGTGGACTAAAAATCGCGGAATTAAAGGCAAAAAAAATTTCCGCGATCACGATCACGATCGCGGAATTAATTCAAATTTAATAAAAATTCCGCGATCGACTTTTGGTAGTCCGCGATCGCGGAATCGCGGAATCGAGGACTATAATTCCGAGACGCCCAGCACTGAGTATAAGTAGTTGCTTGTAGTAGTAGTTGCTTGTAGTAGAAGTAGTTGCTTGTAGTAGTAGTAGTTGCTTGTAGTAGTAGTAGTTGCTTGTAGTAGAAGTAGTTGCTTGTAGTAGTAGTAGTTGCTTGTAGTAGAAGTAGTTGCTTGGTAGAAGATGGTTGTCACTGGCTGGTTGTGGTTAAACTTGCTTGATGAAGATCGACGTATAATCTTGGTAGACGTGGAAAGCTGTAGAATGGCCGGAGTTTGGTAATCTCTTGTAGAGGCTGGTAGTGTTGCTTGTAGACAGCGTGGGGTATCTTAACACCGCTTATGCCACCATTTATAAGTCGATATATTTGTAGAGACTTAGTTGGCTGAGTTAAATTGGTACTTCAGGTTTTTACACATTTATTATAAGTCCGTTAAGGAACACTGAATATTTACAACCAATTATGTAGTGACACCAGCCAAGGAGTCTCGGATGAACGGTTGAGAGGTGTGTCTTGGTAGCGTGGAGATCCGAGTTGTTCTGCCTCTCCTCTCGTGATTCTGGCCTCTCGTCTCCTCCGGTACACGGGTCGTTGAACCTAACTTACTGCTGATAGAAAGGCATTTGTCCTGTGACCTACTTGGCTCGAGCTATCATAGTGCAAGCTATCACTGGTTCTCATGGAGGAACATAGCAGGAAAGATATACGTATAATTATATATATATATTACATATATATATAATTATAGGTTTAAGATGTTTCTAAAAATATACTGATTCATTTGATGTTAAATATGTGAATATCCTGTATGGAAGTTATAATACGTGTGACACTTGTGTGATAATAGTTGTAATTCACTAGTAATAGTTATGCAAGTTATTATATATGTTAGAAGTAAAAGCTGACTAACTTCAACTTACCAAAATCTCCTTCATTCATAGAAAATGTCAAAATCTTTCTGAATCGAATTTCTCTCGTGACTTCTGGCATCAAGCTAATAACATCTCTAACAATTTTTCTTCTTCATCTTTCCCTCCTATGCTTCACCCAGATGGCTCCACAGCTGTCTCATCTATTTCTAAAGCTGAACTCTTCGCTCAAACCTTTGCTGAAAATTCCAATCTGGTTGATGAAGGGCTTGTTCCTCCTTCTCCTCCACCCTCTGACTATATTATGCCTGTTATTAAGATCCTTCGTAATGATGTTTTCTTTGCTCTTTCTGGCCTAGATCCTCGGAAGGCTTACGGGCTCGGAGTCCTTCCTATTGTTCTCAAAAACTGTGCTTCTGTGCTTGCACCTTGCCTGGTCAAACTTTTCCGTCTTTGTCTATCTACTTCTACCTTTCCTTCTAGCTGGAAGTTTGCTCACATCCAACCCGTTCCAAAGAAGGGTGACCGTTCTAATACTTCAAACTACTGTCCTATAGCTTTGACTTCCTGCCTTTCTAAAGCTTCTGAATCTATACTTAATAAGAAGATTCTTAAGCATCTGTCTGCTCACAATCTTCTATCTGATCGTCAGTACGGTTTCCGTAAAGGGTGATCTACTGGCGATCTTCTAGCTTTCCTAACTGAATCTTGGTCATCCTCCTTTAGGGGTTTCGGTGAAAATTTTGCTGTTGCCCTTGACATATCAAAGGCTTTTGATAGAGTCTGGCATAAATCTTTAATTTGCAAACCACCCTCATTCGGTTTCTATCCTACTCTCTGTACCTTCATCTTAAGTTTCCTTTCAAACTGTTCTATTGCAGCTACTGTAGACGGACATTGTTCTTCTCCTAAATCTATCGACAGTGGTGTTTCACAGGGTTCTGTCCTATCACCCACTCTCTTTCTATTATTCATTAATGATCTTCTAAGTCTAACTCAAAGCCCTATCCTCATCTACGCTGATGATTCTACCCTGCATTTTTCAACGTCGTTTATTAGACGTCCAACTCAACAGGAACTAAGTGATTCACGGAGAGATGCCACTGAGCGCCTATATTCTGATCTTTGTACAATTTCTGACTGGGGCAAAGCAAACCTTTTTTTGTTCAATGCCTCAAAAACCCAATTTCTTCACCTATCTACTCGACAAAACCTACCAGATAACTATTCCATCTTTTTTAATGACACTCAACTATCTCCCTCTACTACAATGAACATTCTTGGACTGAGCTTTACTAAAAATCTGAACTGGAAATCTCACATCTCATCTCTTGCTAAAACAGCTTCTAAGAAGTTAGGTGTCCTGTGGCGTTTGCGTCCTTTATTGTCTCCCTCCCAGTTGATTGCTCTGTACAGGGGCCTTATCCGCCCATGTATGGAGTATGTCTCACATGTTTGGGGGGGATCCACTCATACAGCTCTCCTAAACAGGGTTGAGTCAAAAGCTTTTCGTCTCATCAACTCCCCTCCTCTGACTGACTGTTTTCAATCTTTAAATCACCGCCGCAATGCTGCTTCTCTTGCTATCTTCTACTGTTATTTTCATGCTCACTGCTCTTCTGAACTTGCTAACTGCATGCCTCCCCCCCTCCCGCGGCCTCGCTGCACAAGACTTTCTACTCATTATCATCCCTATTCTGTCCATCTTCCTAATGCAAGAGTTAACCAGTAGCTTTACTCCTTCAACCCTTTCACTGGTAAACTCTGGAACTCTTCCTGTTTCTATTTTTCCACCTTCCTACGACTTAAATCTTTTCAAGAGAAGATTGACAAGACACCTCCCGAACTAAATTGGCCCACCCCTCTTTTTTATTCTCTTACTGTCTTCTTTATAGGGGCTGGCAACTAAGCGGGCTTTGTTTTACTTCTTCTTGTTGTGCCCTTGGCCAGTCCTTTGTGTATATATATATATAAAATATATATAAATAAATATAATATATATTAATATATATATATATATATAATAATATATATATATATATATATATATATATATATATATAATATATATATATATTATATATATATATATATATATATATATATATATATATATTATATATATATATATATATATATATATATATATATATAATATATATATAATAGATAGATAGATAGATAGATAGATAGATAGATAGATAGATAGATAGATAGATAGATAGATAGATAGATAGATAGATATAGACAGCCAGACAGACAGACAGACAGACAGATAGATAGATAGATAGACAGATAGAGATAGATAGATAGATAGATAGATAGATAGATATAACTGTCATGGTTTATGACCTATTTTTGCATGTAGGCATTGAAATTCCCGTAGCTCTACGCATCATCCCAGACTTTGTTGCTCCAGATATTTATTTTTCTGGCTGAGGGAAAGGACTGCCAGAAACCGCTATTATGGTGAAATATTTATAGGCCCAAATTGCCTCTCAATGAATAGTTGGGTACGATAGCATTAATGCCCGATCTAAATTGCATGTGGTGGTTCAGAAAAGCACGCCAATTAGTGAAAGAAGGAGATGTTGAAAATAGGATAGATTGGTGCGATGTGGCAACGCCACCAGCCGCCATGTGGTGGCCAAGGGCTATATTCAAGAATGCTCGTCAAATCCCGGCCGGTGGAGATTCTCCACCGTCGTACCTCCACTGGTTGCATCTACAAGAAATGCCCCGACTGGTGGATATTTGACAGTCGTACCAACACAAGCGAGCCCAAAGCGGCATCAGTATTTTGACTGTTTTATACATATCTAATACATTTTACTAGTGAAATTTATAATTTCTGACATTAAAATAATAGCTTAGTTAGTGTTCGCCACTTGTCTGAGGCGTTGGTGCAGAAAATATGGGCCCGAATTATGCTTGTGAGTACATTTGAACGGCCCGCCAGTACTGCACCACACAATGGCTGACCTCCACCTCCCGCCGCCGCCCGGCTTCCTCACAACTTCACACACCTATATAAGGCCTCCTGGACCTGATTTTACCTTAATTATGACACGTGTGCATTCACAAGGTATGCATGTTACTCTCGGTTGTGTTGAAAACTCACCTGTAATGGTCTGGGAAGAAATAGGATGGAATAAGGCAGAGCGGGATGGAGGTGGGATGTGCTCTCAGCTGACTCAAGGCAACCAGTGGAGCGCGACGCGTCGATGTTTTCAAATGATTCCTGTATGCCGCGGCCCGACACATCGCGTCAATAAAATTTCTTGAATATAGCCCTTGGCAAGAAGGGCCGCCTTGTCGCAGCACTCCCCCACAACACCTCGTGAGGACAACACCTCGAGCCACAGGACGTCCCAGGACCCGTCGCCACCTCTTCCAGTTCCCCGCCTGCTCAGAGCTTGCTCTTATGACGGACGTAGGTGACGAGACGCAGCGCGTGGACAGGAGGAGGGTTTTGGACGAGGCAGACGCAGGCTGAGAAGCCGAGTGTGAGGAGCGGGCGAGGTGCCGGGACTTCCACGTGGGTTTTGACGAGAGAACCACAGCTACAGGTTCTTCGGTGAAAGCGTGAAATTACCCTAATCATAACCCCTGTCTTTCCAACAGCCAGATATCATAGGCGATAGGTTATCAAAGGCATATCTAGGGATAGGTATTTAGGGCGAGTAAGAAAGTGCCTGAGTGAAAGTAGTCCGAGCTCGGACGTTTGAGGGCCTCCTGTTAACTTTGCTATTTAATAAACTAGTTAAGGTAATTAACCTGCGTTTGTTGTTTACCCTAGTATGATCCTGGACTGATAGTTCCACAGTGAGTCTCGAAACCCGTCGGTAAAGTTAATTTCTGAGTTTGTGTTCAGTGAAGTCTTAATTCACACACCCCATCAAAATCTAAAACCCGACAATATATATATATATATATATATATATATATATATATATATACATATATATATATATATATATATATATATATATATATATATATATATATATATATATATATATATATATATATATATATATATATATATATATATATATATATATATATATATATATATATATATATATATATATATATATATATATATATATATATATTATATATAATGTAATGCCCCTTTTACGAAAAAAACCGCCTTGAATTTCCATCTCAATAATAGCCATATTCCATATCAAACTTCTGGCAAATTCTTAGGCCTCACCTTAGATTCTCGACTTACGTTTGAAGACCGCGTAGCTACCATCAAAACAAAAACACAGCAACTTTTCGAGATCCTACAGACTTTATCAATATGTCATGGGGAGCTGATCGTAAGACTCCTCTAATTCATAACATGTTGATGCTCAATATTCAACCATGGATGACAAGCTTACTGGTCTGTGAGACACATATTTGTATATAAACTTGACACAATTCATCATTTGGTCTTACTTCTAGCCTTGGGTGCCTTCAAATCATCCCGCGTAGAGTATACAAGAGATTATGTTGAATCTCGTTTTCCTCTCATTTTAGACGACGTCATCTCATTTACCTTCGATAATATATATCAAACTTCAACAGTTGCCATCCTCCAGGCTCCAGCTCATTCCTTCTACTATTGCTTACTTAACTTATTCCCACACCCTTTTCTCGTCCCCATGCAGACCCTGGGCCTCTGTCACCTTCCTCCACAATTCCCATAATCAAGATTTTAAAATCTCACCATAATTCACTCTGCCTTAGCATATACCCAATCCTGAAATTGTTCTTCAATCTTGGCATGTCATACATCTTTCACTCGCTACCCGCTTTCATTCTCTTGAACACTCCACCACTCATTCTTCTAATACCCTAGTTTACACTAATCATGCAGTGGTTCCCAACCTGTGATATGCGTACCACTGGTGGTACGCGAGGGCCTTCCAGGTGGTACGCGAGCACTTTTGGGGACATGTGCGATTTTTAGTTCGTTTTTTCTTCACAATTTTTTTTTCTTCGGAAATGACATTGGGTCATTTCCCCTCCGAATACAAATACATGGGTCATGGATGCAAATTGGGTCGGAAATGTCGGTCGACATTGCCGACCAAGTGATTGCGGGAGTGAGAGCCTCCAAATTTGGGTTTGCCATTCAACTCGACGAATCGACGGACGTCACCAACTGCTCTCAGCTACTTGTCTACGTCCGCTTCACACATAATGATGCTGTGAAGACTAAGCTACTGCTGAGCCAGGAGCTGTCCAGTACAACGAAAGAAGAGGATGTTTTCAACGTTGTGGACAATTTCTTCAAGCAGAAGTGCTAAGGTGCTCCCTCCGAAGTTGTTATCATGCTTGAACCGAGTTGTCAGAATCGTGAATTTCGTCAAAATGTCCGCCCTGAATAGTCGGCTGTTCAAGCTGCTCTGTGAAGATCTCGGCTCCGACCACACCTGTCTCCTCTACCACACAGAGGTGCGCTGGCTCTCCCGGGGGAATACGACGAGGCGTCTCTTTGAACTGAGGGATGAACTCCTCGTGTTATTCACGGAGAAAGAACACAATTTTCAAAAAAATCCGAAGGACGAGGAGTTCATCTCAAGGTTGGCCTACCTGTCGAACATTTTTGGGGCCCTCAACCACTTAAACCTGTCGTTCCAAGGGCCCAGCGGCACTGTCAGCGAGTTCATCTCGAAGCTGGGAGCGGTTGTTTGGAAGTTGGACCTCTGGATGAAGAACGTGGAGAGCAAACGCTACGGAATGTTCGAACTCCTGACTACCCTTGAGAGCGAGCCCAGTGATGAATTTGCCCAAGAAATCGTCTGTCACCTCTCAATGCTCAAGACTGAGATGAAGCATTACTTCCCGGACGTGACATGTTGTGCCTACATCGCCAATCCGTTCTCCGTTGATCCAGCCGATCTGCCTGTCGGGACAGGGGAACAAGAGGAGCTCATAGATATCCAGGCTGACGAGGGAGCAAAGACGAAGCACAAGGAATGCTCTCCTATAAACTTTTGGGTGAGCATGGCCCTCCTCGTACCCGACGCTAGCCCGTCACGCTGTTCCCCAGCTACTGATTTTCCCCTCTATGTGGGAGTGCAGGCAGGGGTTTTCAGCCATGCTGACCATCACGTCGAAGAGCCGGAACCGTCTTGCTGCGCCCGGGCATGATTTCCAATGCGCTGTGAGCAAAGTTATGCCCTGCATCGACCAGCTGGTGGATAAGAAACAGATGCAGCCCTCGCATTGAATTGAGTTGTGTTCTTGGTTGTTAGTTCATTTGTGTGTTCTACTTGTGAATAAATTGATATCTGATCGAATTGGGTTTACGTTACAGCCAACGTGTTTTCTGTTGTTCACAGTAGACTAGTAGAGTTTCACTAGAAGAGAAAGGTTCTCGATACTGGGTTCAATAGAAGAGCAAGTTACTCGATAATGGAACCTGGAACCAGGTGGTACGCGACGACGGTACGGGACCTCCAAGTGGTACGCGATCAGTAAAAGGTTGGGAACCACTGCATTAATGAATCTAAAAGAGCACAAGCTTTGCTCTTACTTAATCAATCCTTTAAAATTATTCCTTCTCCAATCACCTCACAATCATCAATCCAATCATCCCCACAGTTGAATTAGATGTTTTTTCCTTTGCCCTCCGCTCGATGCTTAAATTCGACCAACAACTTAAGTTATATTCTTAGATTCTCTTACCGCCCTATACTACTTCTTCAAAAACTTTCCATTCATCCCACCGTATTGTACTTGAGATGCAGGAGTGGCTCTTTCACTAATATGTACTACGGAAATAAGCTACTTACTACAGGGTTCTGAGTCATGTATACGTATCCCAGAATAAGATTCACTTGCTGAGCCTCAGACTTCCTCTTTGTTCTGTATGAATGTGTGGAGTGACTGACGAGCACCGAGACCATGTGATAAGCACGGCGAGCTGACTGCGCAGCGGCTCGGCGGGCTGCCGTGTGCCCCGGTGGATAGGTAGGTAACGTTTAGGGCAACAGGGGAAGTTCCTTATGAAGTGCCTGAGCATGAAAGGACTAACCATTTAGGGGGAGGATAACGGGTCGGTCATATGAGGAGGGGAAGGATTAACTCGGCTTCCTGGCGTGCCTGGTGGCCGGGGAGGATAAGTATCTGGCCCACGATCTCGGTCGTATGAGGAGGAGAAGAATTAACTCTGCCTCCAGATGGCGAGTGCCGTATCAGTACCGTGCCGGGTGACCGGGGTTAATTAGTACCTGGCCCATGTTCGACTCTCCCGTTCCCATCCTTATCTTTTACCCGGGGGGATGCTCCCTGACTCCTGGCTCGAGTTCAGGCCCTGTAGACCCGCGCGGGGTTAAAATGTACCCGGCGGGGTGGATGCGCAGCACACCGATCTAGTCAAGCCAGCGCCCGGAACAGCGAGGTATGGTACAAGAGACTTGAGGTATGGTTAAGGTCCTCCCCGCGCTTGGTAGTGGTAGGTAGGTAGGGTGAGGCCGTGGGGTTGATGAATGGTGATTCCCCCACATACTCCCTCTTCGGGTGTCGAGGAGTGGCGCCCACCTAGTAATCCCTCCACGGTTCTCTGGGCGAGAAGAGGACAGGAATGCAGGACAACCTACACCTACAGTCCCGGGGAGATTTGCCCTGACTCCTGGTCAAAGTTCAGGCCCTGTAGACCCGACGGGGTTTAAACGGCATCGATTCACCAGCACAGGACATGGGCCCAGAACATTGTCGGGGACCCTCCCGTTGCCCTGTGCCCTGTCATGTCATGTCATATTATGTTCCTGGATGTTACTTGTGTTTCTATTTCAGATTTTGTGGTTGTTAAGATCGCAATAATATATTAATTCTCTCTCCACAGGTTCCCACGAATGTTATATATATATATATATATATATATATATATATATAAACATATAATATATATATATATAATCATATTATATATATATATATAATATATATATATATATATATATATATATATATATATATATATATATATATATATATATATATATTATATATATATATATATATATATATATATAATATATATATATATATATATATATATATATATATATATATATATATATATATATATATATATATATATATATATATATATATATATATATATATATATATATATATATAATATATATATATATATATAGGGTTAGGATCGAGTTAGTAGATGACTTTTCCCTCCACAGGTTCCCACGACACAATGGATCACAAAGGACCGCCTCAATTTAGTATCACCCGGCAACTGATCCACGATTGCATCACGACCTTCGAGCTTCATCGAAGCCTTTCTGGCCAACCTCCCTGACGACACACCATGGGATACGCATGTTGGTGGCGACCCCTCCTGCGCCCTGGACAAACGTACCTGCGCCCCTCCACGCGTAACCTGAAATGGACGGGCTCTTTCACCGTTGTCCGCATTCTAAATGCTTCCCAGGTGGTGCCTCGTCCACACGTCCTCCACAGCCCTCAGACTCCTCTGACCCAACGCCTTAATCACAGGCGTTGACGCCGACAGGCCCAAGCACGTCCGAGGATGGCCGTCTTCGTTGGAAGGGGGTAATGTGAGGGTCCGTAGAAAGGAGAGGGGGATAAATAAGGAAACCGAAGAAGAGAATGGGGTAAGAGAGAGAATACTGATAACGGTAGTGGGTAGAGAGAGAGACGACAATGTTTTGCTGACACAAGTTATCCTTATCAGCCCGCGAGGGGGTGAGCAAGGAGGCCACCTCCAGTTTAGCTGACACAAGGTATTCAGCAAATGAGCGTCCACGAGCAAGAGGAGTAGGAGGAGGGAGTGAGAGAGAGCGAGAGAAGAAGAAGGAACGAGAGATGGGAAAAAAAGGGGTAAAGAGTGCTGAGCCAACAGAGTTGTCCGCGGTCAAGGAGCCATCAACTCACGCCGTCACCTCACACCTCACTCCATAACTGTCGCACTGAGATAACCTTTGACCTGTACCCACCACCACACGCCTGGCCTCTCCCTGAACACAGAGGAGAGAGAATCAGAATCTATATATCCTCCGGTGCGGGCACACGCCTTACTGCGTCGTGGTGACCTCTTATACGAGACTAGTGTATTTGTCTAAGTGCAGCGAGCGAGTGTACGCGTGTATTCCTTCCAGGTCTCTTAGGGCGATGCACGCGCTTAAGGATGTGGCTGAGACCCTCTCTGCGCCCCCGCCAATACACGCCGCGCCCTTCATTACCCGACGTCCCAGCGTCCGCCGCTCCGCTTTGCCCCCCCGGGGTAGGTGCAACTCAACTCTACAGTGCCCCGACGTCCTGCCAGAGCACCTGCCCCTGTGGCTTTGCCCCTGTGTTTCCCCTGGGCCTCCAGGGATCACGGGGCCGCAGCGGGGCAACCAAGGAGCGCCCCGCTTTGCCCCACGGAGCGGGAAGTGCAACTATACGATGCCACGACGTCCCTGCAACACAACCCGCCCCTGTGGCTTTTCCCCTGGGCCTCCGGGGATCACGGAGCCGCAGCGGGGCAACCAAGGAGCTTTGCCCCACGGGGCGGGAAGTGTAACTATACGATGCCACGACGTCCCTATAACACAACCCGCCCCTGTGGTCTCTCCGGGGCCCCACAGGGATTCACGGGGCTGCCGCGGGGCGACGAAGGAGCGCCCGCATTGTCCCACGGGGCGGGAAGTGCAACTATACGATGTCACGACGTCCCTGCAACATACCCGCCCCTGTGGCCTTTCCCCTGGGCCCCTGGGATCAAGGGGCCACTGCGAGGCGACGAAGGAGCGCCCCGCATTATCCCACGGGGCGGGAAGTGCAACTATACGATGCCACGACGTCCCTATAACACAACCCGCCCCTGTGGTCTCTCCGGGGCCCCACAGGGATTCACGGGGCCGCCGCGGGGCGACGAAGGAGCGCCCCGCATTGTCCTACGGGGCGGGAAGTGCAACTATACTATGTCACGACGTCCTACAACACTACCTGCCCCGGTGGCTTCTCTCCTGGGCCCCCGGGGATCACAGGCATTGGGCGAGACACAAGCGGCGGGCTAGGGGCGGAGGTGAATCTACGCTGCTACGACGCCCTACTAGACACCTGCCCCTGTGGCTTCCCCTGGGTTCCCCCTGGGACCCCGGGGCATGGCGAGACACACGCAGCAGGGTTTGAGGACCCCTTGGGCACCACAGTCCAGGAGGCTACGCAGCAGATGGTGATATATAATTATGATACAGTGCATGACAGAGCGGGTGATTAAGGATGCCCCCGGGGGAACTGTGCAAGTCAGGGACCTCGGGGGAGACAGGGAGGGTCGCCCCCCCGGCAATGCCGGGGCGTTTACCAGCCTGGGGAGGCAAGCTCCCTGTATCTCCAACGCGAGGGGGCACTGCCCTGGTTAATGTGCAAAGTAAGTACTTCAGTACCTGGAGATATGCCCAACCTGGCACCCTACAGGTAGGGGTGCCGGGGATTAGTTGTCATGCCACGTCAGCGACCGATTGGATAGAACTGTAGCGGGTTGGGGGGTCCGCGAACAGGAGCATCACCCCCCGTTGAGCTCCCGCACTCCCCCAAAGTGCATGGGGCTTAACAGTGTTAAAAAAAGCATTCCCACTGGACTAATTTATTGATAATATAACAAACTGACAACTCGAACAATAAACTCTGCACCATTAAACCCTTTCAAAACCATGTAATAATCCCTATCATCGCGTTACGTAATGGGAGACAGCTCTAACAGTAACCAGACTTAGAATAAGCCTCACAATATTTACTCAATCTTATATAATGTCCCAAGACCCTTCTCGTATGTGCTCCCACTGCTACGTCCATCTGATTATTCAACATATCTTCCTGGTTTTGCACACAGTAATCTCAAGCACGTAACCATTTTTCCCTTTCCAATCCCACCTCCGTCGAGCTCCATATCTGGCAAGCATTCTATGTGAATCAATTTTTTTTAAAATTCACTAACCCAATGTATTTCCTACACAATACAAACCTACTCAATACCCTATGGATTACAGAAATGCCTTTTTCCCCATGCTTACTCTTTACTGTCCGTTACTCTACAACACTACCCAACATGATTTAGTGCCATATTGTCATGCTGTGTGGCTCTAGGAGTCTATACAATATTGATTCAATCGATAAATCATTTAGTAATCGTTTTTTAACTACTCGAGATTCACATGTGTCAGGACTACAATAGTCTGCATCTGTATGGTCTGTCTATATTCAATGGTGACTATCCTGAGACTATTAAAATATGGGTAAGACACAAATAAAGGACAACATTGTAACCTTTTACCTCACGTAAAGGACAACTTGTAGAAAATAGTGACACAAGTAAACAATTGAGCCACGTTAAACAATTGGTAATCCCGCAAGAAATATCAAAGACCACATCGGTTAATGCTTCATGTGGCTTCCAACACGCGGCTATGCAGGGACGAAGCAGCCGTGGAGTGAGCGAGGCACGTGGGAGGCCGTGGTGAAAGTTGCTCGGGCAAGCTCTGTCATGTCGGCGGCGTTGAGGACAATCAGAGTCACTTTGGTCTTGTCGTCGCTATGCAGAAGTGTGCCGATGATCGTACCGTCATCCTCAGCCTGCCAGAGGGAAAATTACAGAGGGATTATTACATGGTTTTGAAAGGGTTTATTGGTGCAGAGTTTATTGTTCGAGTTGTCAGTTTGTTATATTACTCAATAAATTAGTCCAGTGGGATTGCTTTTTTGAACACTGTTAAGCCCCATGCACTTTGGGGGAGTGCGGGAGCTCAACGATACATATATGTATCGTCGCCTCCGTGGTGCAGTGGCTAGCGTGCCTGGCTACGAATCTGCGGGCCCTGGTTCGATCCCGGGCCAGGGCAAGTCGGTGACCAGCCTACCCAGCTGTTCTTCCTTCCTTTCGGGGTTGATAAATGGGTACCTGGGGTAACCTAGGGAAGGTAACTGTGGTAACCCGGGAGTCACACTAGCCCTGTGTCCCGGGGTAACGGGTCCTCACCCACCACAGGCTCTAAGGGCTAATGCCACGGAGATGAGCACCGAATGCCACGCGCAGCTCAGCGTATGCTCCCATCTTTACCTTTTATATATTATATATATATATATATATATATATATATATATATATATATATATATATATATATATATATTATATATATATATATATAATGCATCATCATGTTATTATAAATCCATTCTTCAGTGTAAATTTTAGATTAACAATATTGGCAAATTTTTCTTCGTACGTTACCAATTTATTTAGTTATTCAAAAGGGAGCACCGCCCTGAAGTTTGGGTCACCCGGGGGGCACCGCCTTCAAATGCCCCGCAGTTTCGCCACTGGTTTCTGCATACCTAAACTAACCTGACTGACCTACTGCTATTAACCTATTCTGTTACTTGCAGAAATTACAACTTAAGAGAGGTAGGATTGGGTGGTATAAGATATATTCATTTTTGCAAAAAAAAAACCAAGAGCAAACTAATTATAAACACATCATAACTAAATAGAAAATCAAAATTTCTTCGAAAAACGGGGTATCCAATAATGAAATATCATTTACTCTTCCTTTTCATCTATCGGCGAACTGTCGGCGAAAATTTCCACGTTGACAAGTGTTCCACCGTCGGAGAGCGTTCCCCTCGACGTTTTCTCATTACTTTTTCTTTCTCCACTCCATATATTTTGTCAACAGCAGGCAATATAAAACAAATTCCAGTGTGCTTGTTCCGCTTGTTGCTACACCCAATAACCCCCAAAAATGAAGGCATAACGGAAAGTTTGAAGTTGTTGGATGGATATGGGTTCGTTTCCTCCTCTTCCACCCCCTCTTCTTCTTTTTGTGACCCGTTCGATATTTTATCGCTTCGTAGCTCATCTTGTCCTTGTTTTAGTTACTTCTTGTTCTGCTATCTGTGTTTGCTTGACTTAAAGATATCCCTGTTGATCAATCGTGTTATGTAGACCTCTACATCCTTATTTTCCAGCTCTGGACTCAGAACCGCTTGACACCTCTCATAACTTTTCTGATCTTTCTTTATCTCTGTACAACCCCAGTCCTGTACTGATCCCTCCATTATCTTTTTCTCTAACCATTCAATCATTCTTCACCAATAATGAGTACTAATGCTATGATGAAATCCTTTCCCAATGGGGATGGACTCTCAGTAGCGCATCTCGGACGACTTTTGTATTCTGCGACGTACGTACTACGTACGTGTGCAAGGAACCTATTGATATGTGCAGACCATTCGTTTATTTTGTGCATATCTACTTCTATGTTATTTATCACTTGATTATGTATTACTTGATAGGGTGGAGACTGGCTCTTACGTATAACAGCGCGCCACTGACACTTATATTTTGTTTTTCGCAACAGGAAAGTTTATATCCGGGAAAACTGTAATTTACCAAAAAATCCTTAATCGCCATATTCAACCATATCTTTTTAGCCCATTAACATGATATCCGCCTAATGCGGTGAGAGCTTCGAGACTTCGAGACCTCCTTTCTCCATCGCCTACCTTGTCTCCCTACAACGATGCAGGAATAGACTGAGCTCAAAGAACCTGCTTGAATAACAGCATTAATTACAACGATAACATAATAATATAATCATATAGAATTATAGTAGATAGAGGAATACGTATACGTACCGTAGCACCTGGTCGGGGAAGGTAGCAGAGCACAGACCCGTACATGCCATTCTCGCCCCAGTCCCTCACCTCACGCGTCTCCAAGTCCACTTTGCCAAACTAGAGTACGGAGAAAAAGTTTATTCGTATTAGTATTTTAAGATTTTCAATCAAATGCAGGAACATATATGGGTTTTCAAAAAGTTCACTGTTTGATGAAAATTCGCTTTGGGTCGTATTATGTAATTTTTTCAAAATCGTGAGGGACTGGCTAATGAAAACAATAACAGCAACATTAACTAAAACTCTGCCAGCTGCCAGACCTTATAATGCAGGACAGTACGAGATTGTAGAAAGGAGGGTGGGTCAATTTATTTTGGGAGGGGTCTTGACACTCCTCTCTTGAAAAAAAAGTCGTAGGAAGGTGGAAATATAGAAACAGGAAGAAAGTTCCAGAGATCACCAGTGAAAGGGATGAAAAGTGAAGATACTTGATAACTCTTGCATAAGTAAGATGGACAGTATATGGGTGAGCATAAGAAGAAAGTTTTGTGCAGCAAGGCCGCGGGAGGGTGGGAGGCATGCAGTTAGCAATTTCAGGAGCAGTCGTGCAGTAATATGAATAAAAAAAGATTGCACTGTATGCCATGATGAGCCTTACCTTTCCCTGTGTGTGCTTCATGTCGCCTTTGGTGCCGTAAGAATACTTGTACTTC
>JACEEZ010018405.1:10000-15000 GCA_016584305.1 Chionoecetes opilio | reverse complement strand
TATAATATATCTATTATATATATCACATATATATATATATATAATATATCATATATATTATAAATATATCATTATATATTACATATATATATAATATATATATAATATTATTATAATATATTTTAATATATATATATATATTATATATATATATATATATATATAATATATAATTATATATAATATGATATTATATATAATATATATACTATATATCATATTTATCGATAATTTATGATGATTACGTCAATTATTACCTGTCATAGATTAAGTTAGGAAGCTATCATACCTTATTTCATTAATTACGTTAATATTTATATCAATCCATATATTCACATCATATGACATTCAGTATGAAGAGTATATTCATAGAAGATATGATATACAATCATATTTATACTTTCGATGTTGACGTTCAAGTAGATCTTATCTGAAAAGATACAATATCATGAGGAAAGCACATCACGGTATAACACATGAATATTACATCGAGGTCTAAATATTATCTCCAGACCGTCACGTGGAACGTATATGTCCATTATCTGCCGTATATGTCAAAAAAATATTCATACTATCAATTATCAACTATCCCTTATATATACATATGATCGGAAAGATACTATACAGAGTGATAAGCTAATCACACAGGTCATAAATATCTCGTAGCCATAAGCAATATCATAGTCACAAGAAAAGCCTCAGCTAACGCTGTCTGGTAATGGAGAAAATTGGTCGTTAGTTAAACGGAGAGTTTCAACGTCAAGTGATGAGTACTACAAGGATCCACCTCTAATATCTCACGTCACTAAATCTGCTCCATAAGGCTAACATTTATCAAGTAAAAATACATCTCATCAAAAATGTCATATTGGCAACCAAGATTATGATGATGTCAACGAAGTATCTCGTATCCAAGGTCATCTGTTATTTCAAGCTCTACCGGCACTTTTTCTCAAAGTCTT
This sequence comes from Chionoecetes opilio, assembly GCA_016584305.1. Classification (NCBI taxonomy): domain Eukaryota; kingdom Metazoa; phylum Arthropoda; class Malacostraca; order Decapoda; family Majidae; genus Chionoecetes; species Chionoecetes opilio. The sequence continues at coordinate 14,038 of JACEEZ010018405.1, read as the reverse complement.
ATGAAAAAACAATTTAAATAGCAATAAAGTCATGAATATACATATATTATTTAAACATTTTTATAAATTTCTATTATAATCATCTAATTAAAACTTATAAATTTTTAAATTAACAAATATTATAATATAATATACATAATATTAATACATATACTATATATAATATCTTATATATTACATATACTTATTACAATAAAAAAAAATTTAAATTTAAATAAAGAAAAATTTATAAAACCCCTTTTTAATAAATAAAAAAAATTTATATAAAAAAATTCCCTTTTCCTTTTTTTTCCCATTTTTTTTTTTTTTTTTTTTTTTTTTTTTTTTTTTTTTTTTTTTTTTTTTTTTTTTTTTTTTTTTTTTTTTTTTTTTTTTTTTTTTTTTTTTTTTTTTTTTTTTTTTTTTTTTTTTTTTTTTTTTTTTTTTTTTTTTTTTTTTTTTTTTTTTTTTTTTTTTTTTTTTTTTTTTTTTTTTTTTTTTTTTTTTTAAAAAAAAAAAAAAAAAAAAAAAAAAAAAAAAAAAAAAAAAAAAAAAAAAAAAAAAAAAAAAAAAAAAAAAAAAAAAAAAAAAAAAAAAAAAAAAAAAAAAAAAAAAAAAAAAAAAAAAAAAAAAAAAAAAAAAAAAAAAAAAAAAAAAAAAAAAAAAAAAAAAAAAAAAAAAAAAAAAAAAAAAAAAAAAAAAAAAAAAAAAAACAAAATTTTCATAATTATATAAAAAACCTAAAAAACCCTTTTTTAAAATTAAAAAAAAAAAAAAATTTTTTTTTAAAAAAAATTTTTTAAATAATCTAAAACAAATTTACCCAATAATAAATAAAATCTTAATTATTTTCAAAACCAATAAAAATTTTAACCCATTATTTTTTATTATAAATAAATAATATATAAAATAATAATATCTAATAAATATACCATTATTCCAAAAATATTTATATCCAATTATTTTATTAAAAATTAACAATTTTTTTAAATTTCACTAAAAAAATTTTAAAATAATTTAAAATAAAAAACATATTATATAAAAATATATATAAAAAATATAATTAAACATATATAATAAATATATATTATACAATATATATATAATATACAATTTTAATTAATATAAATATATATAATATATATATACAATATACATTATATATTAAAATTAAAATATATAATATACATAAATACATATAATAAATATATAAAAATTTAACATATATATATAATATCCCATTATATTAAATTACATAAAATAATATATAAATTAATTAAAAAATATAATAAAAATATAAAAATATTATAAAAAATATAAATATATATAAAAAAATATAAAAAAATTTATATATATAAAAATATATATTAAAAAATATATAATAAATTATATATATACACACAATTAAAAAACCCCACAATATATTACAACACATATATATATAAAATAAACATTATATATACACAATATATATATACAAAATATATAATAAATTTTATATTTAAAAATTATATATATTACCAAAATAATATATACACAAATAATATATACACAATTTTATAAATTAAAAAATTAAAATTATATAAAAAACACATATATATATTAAAAACACATATTATTAATAATATATTTTAAAATTTATATAAAAATATATATTATATATATTTAAATATATATATATAAAATAATATATATATATAAATAAAATAATATAATATATATATTTTTACACATATATATATATATAATATAATATAAATAAATATATAAAATATATATATATATATAACAATATATATTATATATATATATAAAAAACTATATATATATATATAATATATATAAAACATATATAAAAAATTTAATAAACAATATTATATATATATAACTAAAACACATATATATAAAAAAATATATAAAAAATTATATATATATATATATAAAAAATCATATTTTATTAAACATATATATACACAATATATATTATTAAATAATATAATATAATATATACCCCCCTATAATTTTAAACACATATATAAACCAATATATATACACAATATAAATTATTTAAAACATTATTATAAAATTAATTTATATAATATAATTTTATAATATATATATATATATATTTAATAAAAATATTATATATACAATATATATATATATATAATATATAACATTATATATATATCTATATATAATATTTTAATATATATATATAAATTTATCATTAATATATATAATATAATATATATTTCCCTTATAATATAATATATATAATATATTAATTATATATATATATATATATATATATTATAAAATATTATTATATATATTTTTAAAATAATATTAAATATAAAAATATATATATATATATATACATATATATATATAATATATATATTAAATAATAATATTTAAAAATTTAATTTATATATAATAACTATATTTTAATTATATAATAAATATAAAATTAATATAATATTTTTAAAAAAATTATATAATAATATATATAAAATTTAAAATATAATTATATTATATTAAATATAAAATATATATATATATAAAATATAATATATATATTATAAATAATTATTTTATTATAATATATATAACCCTTATATATTAAATAAATAATATATATTTTTAATAATTAATATATATAATATTTTTAAAATTTAAAATATAATATATATATAATATTTATATTATTTTTAAAATTTAAAATTTAATATCATTTATATATATTTATTTATATACCTATATATATAATAAATATATATAATTCAATATATATATATAACTATTTTATATAAATATACATATATATTATTAATCTTATTACATATAATAAAAATTTAATATAATATATTTTAAAATATATATATATATAATATATATAATATATATAACAAATTTATTTATTACAATATATATATAAATATATATATATACCTTTATTTATATTATAAACAATAATATATAAAAATTTTTTATTTTAAATAATATTATATACTATATTTTTAATATAATATATTATAAATAATAAATTTTATATATATATAATATTAAAATATAATATACCTATATATACTAATAATTTTTATATATATATACAATATATATAATAAATATATATTTAATATAATTTTATATATTTTTAAATATATATATAAATAATTATAAAATATAAATTATAAACATGATATATAATACCAATATATATATAAAAAATAAAAATTATATATTTATATATAAAATTTTAAATATTCAAATTTATATTTTAAATATATTTAATATATATTTCTATTTATATATATATAATATATTTTATTTTAAAATATATATAATTATTATATTATATATTATATATATTATATTTTATGTATTTATTATATTATATTTTATTATATAAAAGTATTTATATGTAATTAAAGATTATATATTGTATAATATATATAGTATATTATTATTATATTTTATGTAAAATTTTAATTTTATTATTGGTAATATAATATTATGTTATATATATATTGTATATATTATGTGTTATATATTGTGTGAAATTTATTAATATATATAGGTATATAATATAATGTTTAATATTTTTATATGTGTATATATATTAATGTAATATAATATGTTAATATATATATGTAATGTGTATATTATTTATATATATATATGTGTATAATATATATATGTATATTTTATATATATATGTTAATTATTATGTAATATATTAATATAATTATATATATTTATTTATATATATATTATTTTAAAATTGATATTAGTATATAATGTATATATATGTATATTATGTATAATATAGTTTTTTTGTTATAATATAATGTATATTATGTATATAATAATAGTATATATATAAATTATTTTTTTGTATTATATATATTATATATTTGTATTATATAATTATAATATATATATAATTAAATATGTATATTATATATTGTATATATAGTAATATATATGTTTTAAAATTATGTAATGTAATATATATATATGTATATATATGATAAATATATATATATATGTTTT
>JACEEZ010018405.1:0-2500 GCA_016584305.1 Chionoecetes opilio | reverse complement strand
ATATATATAATATATATATATAATATATATATATATTATATATATATATATATATATATATATATATAAAAGGTAAAGATGGGAGCATACGCTGAGCTGCGCGTGGCATTCGGTGCTCATCTCCGTGGCATTAGCCCTTGAGAGCCTGTGGTGGGTGAGGACCCGTTACCCCGGGACACAGGGCTAGTGTGACTCCGGGTTACCACAGTTACCTTCCCTAGGTTACCCCAGGTACCCATTTATCAACCCCGAAAGGAAGGAAGAACAGCTGGGTAGGCTGGTCACCGACTTGCCCTGGCCGGGATCGAACCAGGGCCCGCAGATTCGTAGCCAGGCACGCTAGCCACTGCACCACGGAGGCGACGATACATATATGTATCGTTGAGCTCCCGCACTCCCCCAAAGTGCATGGGGCTTAACAGTGTTCAAAAAAGCAATCCCACTGGACTAATTTATTGAGTAATATAACAAACTGACAACTCGAACAATAAACTCTGCACCAATAAACCCTTTCAAAACCATGTAATAATCCCTCTGTAATTTTCCCTCTGGCAGGCTGAGGATGACGGTACGATCATCGGCACACTTCTGCATAGCGACGACAAGACCAAAGTGACTCTGATTGTCCTCAACGCCGCCGACATGACAGAGCTTGCCCGAGCAACTTCACCACGGCCTCCCACGTGCCTCGCTCACTCCACGGCTGCTTCGTCCCTGCATAGCCGCGTGTTGGAAGCCACATGAAGCATTAACCGATGTGGTCTTTGATATTTCTTGCGGGATTACCAATTGTTTAACGTGGCTCAATTGTTTACTTGTGTCACTATTTCTACAAGTTGTCCTTTACGTGAGGTAAAAGGTTACAATGTTGTCCTTATTTGTGTCTTACCCATATTTTAATAGTCTCAGGATAGTCACCATTGAATATAGACAGACCATACAGATGCAGACTATTGTAGTCCTGACACATGTGAATCTCGAGTAGTTAAAAAACGATTACTAAATGATTTATCGATTGAATCAATATTGTATAGACTCCTAGAGCCACACAGCATGACAATATGGCACTAAATCATGTGGGTAGTGTTGTAGAGTAACGGACAGTAAAGAGTAAGCATGGGGAAAAAAGGCATTTCTGTAATCCATAGGGTATTGAGTAGGTTTGTATTGTGTAGGAAATACATTGGGTTAGTGAATTTTAAAAAAATTGATTCACATAGAATGCTTGCCAGATATGGAGCTCGACGGAGGTGGGATTGGAAAGGGAAAAATGGTTACGTGCTTGAGATTACTGTGTGCAAACCAGGAAGATATGTTGAATAATCAGATGGACGTAGCAGTGGGAGCACATACGAGAAGGGTCTTGGGACATTATATAAGATGAGTAAATATGTGAGGCTTATTCTAAGTCTGGTTACTGTTAGAGCTGTCTCCCATTACGTAACGCGATGATAGGGATTATTACATGGTTTTGAAAGGGTTTAATGGTGCAGAGTTTATTGTTCGAGTTGTCAGTTTGTTATATTATCAATAAATTAGTCCAGTGGGAATGCTTTTTTTAACACTGTTAAGCCCATGCACTTTGGGGAGTGCGGGAGCTCAACGGGGGTGATGCTCCTGTTCGCGGACCCCCCAACCCGCTACAGTTCTATCCAATCGGTCGCTGACGTGGCATGACAACTAAACCCCGGCACCCCTACCTGTAGGGTGCCAGGTTGGGCATATCTCCAGGTACTGAAGTACTTACTTTGCACATTAACCAGGGCAGTGCCCCTCGCGTTGGAGATACAGGGAGCTTGCCTCCCCAGGCTGGGTAAACGCCCCGGCATTGCCGGGGGGGCGACCCTCCCTGTCTCCCCCGAGGTCCCTGACTTGCACAGTTCCCCCGGGGGCATCCTTAATCACCCGCTCTGTCATGCACTGTATCATAATTATATATCACCATCTGCTGCGTAGCTCCTGAGGACCCGTGGTGCCCAAGGGGTCCTCAAACCCTGCTGCGTGTGTCTCGCCATGCCCCGGGGTCCCAGGGGGAACCCAGGGGAAGCCACAGGGGCAGGTGTCTAGTAGGGCGTCGTAGCAGCGTAGATTCACCTCCCCCTAGCCCGCCGCTTGTGTCTCGCCCAATGCCTGTGATCCCCGGGGGCCCAGGAGAGAAGCCACCGGGCAGGTAGTGTGTAGGACGTCGTGACATAGTATAGTTGCACTTCCCGCCCCGTAGGACAATGCGGGGCGCTCCTTCGTCGCCCGCGGCGGCCCGTGAATCCTGTGGGGCCCCGGAGAGACCACAGGGGCGGGTTGTGTTATAGGGACGTCGTGGCATCGTATAGTTGCACTTCCCGCCCCGTGGGATAATCGGGGCGCTCCTTCGTCGCCTCGCAGTGGCCCCTTGATCCCAGGGCCCAGGGGAAAGGCCACAGGGGCGGTATGTTGCAGGGACGTCGTGACATCGTATAGTCGCACCTTCCCGCCCCGTGGGGAACACATGTGGGCGCCCCGC
>JACEEZ010018404.1:351842-389483 GCA_016584305.1 Chionoecetes opilio | reverse complement strand
GCAAAGCTTTTACACCCTCAGTAGCTAAGCCATCAACCCTACTCATCTCCCTCACCTTCCCCCCTTACCACTCTAGTTATAACCCTCAGCCTCCTTCACGTCTACACACTACCACTCTCAACCCCAGCAGAAGCACACAACACCACTTCACTCTCTGCCTCCACCAAAACACTCTCCATCGCAGACGTAGCCATTCTAATCCCGAGAGCTCAACCAAAACACAACCTCACTCCTTGGAGACCACAGGTCGACTGAAGTATAGCTTGCCACAACATTTTATCTGGTATTCCTCTCAGCACAGGAGGCTCCAGTCGAGTCTCTTGCCAATTTATCGTATCAGTGTAGTCAGTGGCCTCAAAGTTAATGTCAGGGATCTTGAATTGCCTGACCATCGAACTCTTGGTGGAAGACGATCTTGCAAGAAGTATTCTGCGTACAGCCAGCTCTCTAATTGGTGGGCGCTCATCTTCAAGCATTGTCAGTAGACTGTTCTCGCAGTGAGTAAAATTCCATTGTGACTGATTACCTTGTCAACAATGTCACGAAGATGATCTGGCAGATATCTTGTTGATGAACAAAGTTTCCAAAGATGACGAGGACTTTCAGAACACGATGGTTTTGATTTGATTGCAAACTATAGTGGAACATAAACTCGTACAACGTAATCTACTAATGTTACTAGATTTTCCGAAGGCTCCTTGGTTCCAATATATAGTCGCATCAGTCTACAAGTAGTTGTCAGCCACGGTGAATGAGCCAGAGGATCAGGGCGACGGTTTGCTATTCTTCGTTACAGTAACCAGTAGTGACTCCCCGCATACATTTCATACATGTACTTTTGGTCCGGTGCTCAACTGAGACAAGTCCATCTGTGGTAGTGTAGGACCTGGTATTGGATCAAAATCCGTAACTACAGCATTACACTCCTTCAACATGATTCCAATTGGTCCTGAGAATGTTCTGGGTCCTTGTGTCACCCCATCAAGCTTGGTGATTAAGTGGCGTAGAGGTAACTCATTAGCATGCAGTAGGCAGATGATCCATTGTAAAGGTTTCTGGTAGTGATGTTCTAGTAATTTTATAATACCTCCTTTTTTTCCAGTGTTCACAGCTGTTCCATCACATCCAATTGCAACTACTTTGTTAGGGTCAATGTTGGATGTAGATAAGAAACTAGTAATACTCTCGGCATTAGGTACAGCTTTACTAGAAGTTGGTGTAACACTGTAACATGGCCAATGTAGCTTGATCCTGGCTCAGACAATATAACTATGCTCCTCTTTAATTGTTGTGGGGTACATTATGTTTCCTCTCTTTTCATAGTATATGGAAAATCATGACTGTCTTCCATCAAAGTAAGGCCAATACCGAATCAGTTTGTGAAGTTTTAATTTTTGAGACCTGCTTTCTTAAGCTTTTCCCTTTCTCGTCTAATTTTGCTACGATCTATTACTGCAGACGAGTCACTATGGTCAATAATCCCCAGGTCCTGAAATACAGCTGAGCAAAAGGCTGCACCTGCTCGGTCTGATACTCCTCTTCTGTCACACTCTCTTGCCACCGTTGGAAGTCTCATTCTCATTTGATGACTGACTTGTGTATTGGTTTTTATGTTAGGAGTGATATAATTTTCCTCCTGTTCTTGGGGCAGGCAATCAAAGTCATGGTCTGAGTTTCTTTCAGTATCAGAAAAATCACATGGGTCATCCAATGTGACAGGTGACGCCAGCGTAGATAGACGTTGTTACCTCCGCCAACGAAGTTGGAGAGGTTATGTTTTCACCCCGATCTGTCTGTCTGTCTGTCTGTCTGTTTGTCTGTTAGTGTACAGGATTTCTCGAAAAGTTGCGAATAGATTTGGACCATACTCGGTATACCAAGTCTATTTAGTATAAGGAAGAACTAATTTAATTTTGGATGAAATCTATTGACAACTGTTGCCATGGCAACCAATTGACGAAATATTCGGCCGGAGGTATGCGCTCATACCGAGTGCATATATATATAATATATATATATATATATATATATATATATATATATATATATATATATATATATATATATATATATATATATATATGTATATACGTATATTTGATTAAATATTCGGGCGGAGGTATGCGCTCTACTGAGTGCCTCCCCCCCCCCCTAGTTCCCTTTGTTTTCTGTTCTCCCTTTTGATTAACATTTTGATTGTTGTAACATCTATTGGACCAATTACCATCTTCCTTGTTGATCGCTGGTCAGTCAGAAATGCATGCTCTCGCTTAGGAACTCTCATTTCCTTTTCACAGTGGCAATTGGAAAACTCAACACACTTGCATGAGGCTATGTCAAAAAGCTTTCTTGCTTTTTTTCTGAACTGATTCAATAAACTGTCAAAGCTCTTTGTTCCTTTTCTCCCTTTCATATGCTTCAATCGCTTGAGGTACTTCTGGTAGTATTCTTTGATTCGAGTGATAATGCGGTAATGATGACATGTAGGAATGCTTGCCTTCTTCCATATTTCTTCAACCTGCACTACCACATAGGAAATAATGTCATTTACTAGTGGATTTTTAACTCCTTCTTGAATCAGTTGGTGTCTTTTGTGCAAATGTGCTTGAATGATGTCCTCGTATGAAGGCAGTGTGTTTCCCGCCAACTCCCTTGGAGGGCCAACAATTGGGCTCTCATCACTGCTCCGAGTGTTCAGTTTTGATTTATGCTTCACTGATATCTTATCTCTCACATTGTCACCTGTTATTCACCTTTGTATCAGTGTTTTTGTTTTTATATCACTGAAGTACGGCCACGTGTACAAATCCTGATAATAAGATAATCAATAATTATTCAATACTCTTTGGGCCAGTGAGATTTAAAGATAGCGACGTTAAATTTTTATGGGATGTGTTTCTCATCATACCACACTTTTTAAGCACCCGTGGCAATTGATGCAAAATATAAAAAATTTCACTCCACCCTAATATATATGTATATATTATATATATGTATATATATATAGTATATATGTATATATATACATATATATTATTATATATATATATATAAATATATATGTATATATATATATAATATATATATATATATATATATATATATATATAATTATATATGTATATATATGCATATATACATATATATATATATATATATTATATATATATATATATATATATATATATATATATAATATATATATATATATATATATGTAATATATATTATATATATATATATAATATTATTATATATATATATTTTATAAAATTATATATATATATTTTATATATATATAATATATATATATATATATATATATATATATATATATATATATATTATATATATATATATTTTTATGAATAATATATTTATATATATATATAATTATATATATATATTTTATATATATATATATATTATATATATATATATATATATCTTATATATATATAATATATTATATATATATATATATATATATTAATAAACTACAGGTTACAAACAACTATGAAAAACGCATTCAAACTACCATTATATTACAAATAATAACTTCAAACTCTCTTTATTTGCTTAGGGTAAGGTATAATTGCATTTGTGAAGGAAAACAACTATAATTCCAATATATCTAATATACTATAGGAGTAGCCGTGTGTCTGTCTGTGTGTGTGTCTGTCTGCTTTGGGTAGCCGAAATTGTAAATTCTATTTCGATGAGAGTAGGCTAATAAAAATCGCAAATAAATCGTAGGTGCTAAGTGGCTGGGTCCCATGTCGATCGAATCATTTCGAAGGGGGGTTTTGGGCTAAAAACACTTTTAGGAGTATTAAATTACAGGAAAAACTCTACGGTAACACGTCATGCCGTATTCCACAAACTCAGTAGACTCATGGACTTAACTTTTATGTGCGTGTGTGAGTGTGTGTGTTGGAATCACACGGAACACAAAGAGTTGGAATCACACGGAACGTGGTCTACCCCGAGGCACTTTGACCAGTGACCAACGACAGCAACAACACGATTGGAGTTTGCAATCACATGTTGTCTTATATATACTACTACTACAAGCATCAATACATGGGTCCGAAGGGCCCACAAGCACTTGTAATTTCTCTATAAAAAATGGGCTGAAAACTATCATTTTCCACTACATTGCAGCCTTTGAAAAATCCATTAAAACACTTGCAAAATGTTGTTTTTGAGAGTAAAATTGATAGTTAAATTTCATGAAAAATACATATTTTTACCTACAAATTTTGTAAATTGTAGTTGTAGCAAATATCAAAAGCTATTTAGCTAGAGATATAGAGGAATATACTTCAATTTGTAGAAAAAAACAACTCTTCACCGATAACTAGCTAAAATCATTGAAAACACTACCTTTTAGGGGTATATAGCAATATGATAAGTAAAACTTCTTGTATATATACAATAACACTACAGTACGCTTGCAATATACCATTATATCACAATAAATAACCTCTTATCGTTAATTTCTTAACTTTATTGTTATAAGCTATTTTAGAGAGATTGAGGCTAAAAATTGTGATATAAAGGGGTATGAGAGGCGTTTTTCTTAGTTTATTGTTACCTATAGGGCTATTTTATATATACAAGAACAGTTATTTATATTAATGCTATATTCGGAGATATGGTTTTTTTCAGCAAATTTATGTATATACACCTTGTTACAGTTTTATTTGCACCTATAAATAGATGTACAAATCTATATATTTGATACTTGCAGCATCTGAATTTGCAAAATTAGTAGATACAAATACATATTTTTATGCTTTCTAATGACCAATTTTTATCTTATAAATGGCGTTTTTTCATGTTTTAGTGTATTTTTCAAGTGCTGTAGAGTCTTGATATTTGACAGTTTTGAGCCCATTCCGTGATAAAGAAATTCATAATTCATATTTTAGTTGTTTTCCTTAAATAATGCACTTTTGCATTGTTATAAACTAGTCAAGAGAGTTTAAGGCTAATTATTATTGTTATATAATGGTATAGTAGTACTGCAGATAGGGTAAAGTATTGTGGGTTTTGATGAAACAAGCATGGAATTTTGGTCCGCAGGTATACTATGCCTCAGGGGTGATTTTTAGAATTAGGGCCATCTCAGATTTGACCGGGTGACAAAAAGGCGGCCTTTTAAGATGGCCGCCATCGCTTTTTTAAATTTTTTGGAATTGTAGGTTAAATAAATTTTCAGGGGGGGGAATTTTTTTCCTTTTATTTTTAAATCATACATCAGTAATTTTACTTCCCAAAACGGGTTGAAATGGCAAAAAATTTAAACTATTTTGAGCTAAAAAATAAGTTTATCTTTTTAAAAGGGGTCATGTTACTTTTTTGAAATCAGGCCCCACTTCGTCATGTGCTTAAAACAACCCAAAAATTATTTTTTCCCTTTTTTGTGGTAGCAGAGGTACACAAAATAGCTTATTATAGCCCTAATTGCAAGAAAATGGAGGGAAATTTGGGGTGGTCCAAACAGTAATGAACTGTTCTCTGGGGCCCCGCGTCACTTGGAGCACTGCCCAAACCGCACTGACAAAGAGCTGTACACTGAAGGCCGCCTTCTGGCTTTTTGGCACCGCCCTCTGCAGCCGTTCTTGCAGCCACATCGCAAGAGTTCCCTGCAAGCTTCTGATCCCTTTTTGGAAAGGGTGCCCAAGGTTATACTCCATCCCCCAACCAGGCTTCTTGTTCCGGGCCCCATTCATTTGGTGACGGAAGCAGGGAAGAAGGTCATCTTTTGGGGAAAAACAGTGACCAGCCGGGAGCAGCTCTCTTGGTGTTTTGGGAATGAGTGCAGCCTGTTTGGAGGCAGCCCCATAAATAGCTCTGCCTTTCTTGATGAACAGTTTTTTCCCTTTGCCTGTTCACCCCCCTCCTCGTGCTGTGGCGATGTACAGCAGGACCACAAATCGCTCCAGTGGTTGCATCCCCCTCGCCCAATGGCACCTGGGCTGGCATGGCCCCAAAGGGCGCAAAATGCGGGGGGTGACGTCCCCATAGGTGGTCCAGGTGCCCCTGTAGTCTTCTTGCCCCTGCCCCCCAAAAAACATGACCCCCGTGTCACACCAGTGAAGGCGTGGAACATCGGCAAGGCCCCAAAATCGGTCAGGCCCAAAGGTTTTGGCGATTCATGAGCACGATGAACCTGAAGTTTCTTCCCAGTTTCCAAAAAGGAAATCCCCAGTTCAAGTTTGTTGAGGGTTTGGGCGGATGCCAGGGCCCCAGGATACCCCCCGTCTGTATCAACTGTGCTATTGACATTTTGGGCTGTACCCCTGTTTACGGCATCCTGTAGGGGGCGGGAGGATACGAGTGTCAGCCTCCTCATGCGTGCAGGGCGCTAGAGTGAAAAGCCCTTTGGCGTTTGGGAGAAAAGGAACCCCCCAGTGCCTTGTGTGGTGATGAGTGTTTTTTTGGTGTAAATTTGCCCTTCCACATTAGAACCCGGAAGGAAAACCCGCTCCGTTTTGTTGTTTTTGATGCGGAAAAAAACTCTTGGCCATTTTTTCTAAAAACTCACTTGTGGCCCCGACTCGTCTCCTAATTTCTCTTTCCTCTTTTGGTGCGAGTGTCCCCCTTTTAAAGCTGTCTGCCTGTACAGATCCCAGCCCAATGTCTAGTCTGTTACATGCTAAAAGCTAGGAGTGACATCCCGGAAAACGAAAAACATCAGGGGCCCAACCCTTTGGGAAAAGTCTTTGCAGTCCCGGGTCGCAGATTTTTTGATGATGGCAGCACCCATCCGGAGTTGCCCTTTGTACTCTGGGGGGGGGAGGATCCCCACGGGAAAAAAGGTTTTCCAGGCAGGGAAATCAAGTCAACTTGGTTTTTCCAGCTCTAGGCCCCCCCATCTAGACAGAGACGGAAAAACAGAGAACGGGCCCTGGTTTTCGTGCTGAAAAAACCTCGTCCAATCCCATGGCGTATCTGGGGGGGCAATGTACACCCCTGGAGAAAAAAAGCGAACAGTCTTTTCTTCGGGTGACATCTGTAGCTTTTTCCAAATGACTTCTTTTAAACTGGTGGGGGGCCCTAAAAAGAGGGAGGTTGTTGCGTTGAGGGGGATCTTTTGATAGGCACGGGTTCTGGTTCCAAGCCTCTCTTCAACATATGTCTCATCCCTGCTCGAGTCCAAAGTTTCCCATCTCCCCACTGTTTTCTGCCACTGCTGTGTCCAAAACGTCTTGCTTTTCGGGGGACAAGGAGACACGGCTGTATTCAGCGAAGGGGTTTCCCCATCTTTCCCAAATGACTGGGCTCAGTGACGCAAAATTTTGTGCAAATGCCATCTTGCATGTCTTTTCCCTTTTCAGGGTGACGTCCTTCTGTGCCCCTGCCTCTTCTCGGTTGGGTCCCTCGAATTTCCTGAATTAAAAAAAAACCATCCCGGGACCAGATACCCTCAAGCGACGAAGAGCTGCAGGGGTTTTTCCCTAAAGGCCCCGAGCACCCCCCGTCTCCCCTTTAAAGGAAGCATTTTTCGCTCATGGGCCCTGGGCAAAGCAAAAAGCAAAAAAGAATGCACCTCTGCTTCTTGACGACAAAATTCCCCCTTTAGAAAAATCGCATAGGGGCATCGGATGGGGCTGCTTCAGTGGGCACCATGTCTCGTAGGTGGTCGGCACCCCTCTCGATTAAATGTGTATGGTCCAGGGGGGGGAAAAAACCAAAAAGGGGCGATCTTTGGGCAGGGCCCCTAAAGGGAGACCGGGAAATCGGCCTCACGTATCGCCCCCACGTTTTACCATCACAGCCAGCTCCCCTCCCGGATTTACGTACCAAATTGGGAAATTTAGGACATGCATTTTTTTGGGACCCTGCATACACACCGTCTTTAAAAGGGAAACCCCTTCCTTGCATCTTCCAAGGGGGGGATGTACTCCCCCGTAGGCCCTCTGTGAGGTAGATAAAAGGCTACTGGCTGTGAATTGGTGAGCCCCCTCTTTTTGCGTGTCACGTGGGAAAGCTTTTAGAAACGTTTTGCTGTTTCCCCTGGGAGCCAAAACCCCCCGGCCCCCGAACGAGTGTCCTGTCCAGCCGTGCCACCAGAAAATCCCAAGGACCTTTAGGGACGCCATCTCCAAAGGGGAGGCCACCAAACAAACACTACGAACATCCTCGCCCTAATTGTAGGCCAGCTCCCCTTGGATCTGCGTTTGCCCGAGTTTAGAGTGGACTTGGTCACAAAGTGAGGACTGGATCTGGCCCCGGGGTTTAGGACATCAACTGCCAGTCTTCACGAGTCCCTCGAAGGGGGGGTCATGGCCCCACGGATTTTGCCTCGTCCCCTGAAAAAGGGGGGCAAGGAAGTTAGAGAAAATTCATGTTTTTGGGGGTCGTGCCTTGCGGGTTGCTTTCATGGTAAAAAGGGAGCCCAGGAAATCATCCCCAAACCTCCTTCAGGGTGTCCCGAGTCCCCACCTGGTTTAGGTTTCTCCACCAGCTGTAAACAGAAATAAAAAAAAATTTTTTTAAACATGTAAATGTATGTACATGTTGGGAATTTGGCCCTTTATTTGTAATAAAGTGGGGTAATGTTTTTTAAAAAAAAAAATGGGGAAACTTACCGATATTCCCTTTCCCCAAAGGGGTTAAAGGGATGAGCTAACATCTGCTCGGTTTGGACCTTCAGCTTTTTTGGGACCCGGGGGGTGTTGGGGTTGGAAAACAACAGGGGGCAAAATTGGCGTAGGTCTCGGGGAGAGAGCGACAAACTTTTTTGGCAAACCAAACAGCATCCGATGGGGGTTTTGGGCAACAGCCCGGGGAAACTCCACTGAAGTCGTTGTTTGGGTGTTTTGGGAAAAGCCGGGGGGTTTTTTTCCAGTTCCAAAGGAATGAGTCCCCTGCCATGGTTTAGCTGGGGTTTGTGGCCAATGTTTCAAATGCAGCAGTTTTGGAAAAGCCAAACCCTTTTAACCTCAGGGGACAAAATGCTTTCTCCAAACTTGTAGTAATGGAAAATCTTTTGTCCCCCCCCCAAAAACATTTTAGAGGCCCGCACCCCGGGCATTTGGGAAAAACCGTCCCAGGGTCATACAAACGGTCCAAACCCGTTCACGCTTTCGAGTCTTCCCTGTGGACCATCACAAACCCCAAAAGGGGAGGCAGAGGGTTTTTCCCCTTCCCTTGGGTTTTGCCTTGTTGTACAGGGGCCTGCTGATTCTCCCGACAGTCCTACCATGCTTTTTGGACAACAGTGCTGGGAAACGTGAGCACTGGCTGGGGGGCATTGTTGAAGAGCTTGACTGTTCCTTGAGTTTTTCCCCTTCAACATCTAGCAAACCTTAACGCTAAAAGAGACACTGAAAAGAATCTTCCCGGGCCCGTTGGGGTTTTTAAAGGGAAACCCCCCAAAATGGGTTTTTCCCTCTTGAACAAGTATCTTCCCCACTATGTTTCGCAAGGGCCCCCGGCAAAATAACAGATCAAACCCTCCGCCCTCATGCTCACATGCTTTCCTCAAATTTCTTTTTTCCAAAATCTTCGTGTGAAAGAAAAGGGCTACATCCCCCGGCCCTTTCTTTTTTTAGCTTCCATGTCTGGAAAGTAGGCCAATACTTCTTTTTTGAGGGGCAAAATGGGGGGGACGGCCCTCCTGCCCCCATTTTAGTTTTCCCAAATTTTTCTAGCCTTTTTGTGTACAGATCGACCAGGTTTGCCCGAGTTTGAAGATAGTGCCCAAATAGGGCGGGCCCTGGGGAGTATCTTCAATTTTAAGGGTACCAGCTCAGCAAAGAAAGGCCCTGATTCATTTTGTCCCCCACCAACACTTCAATGTTTTTTTTTCTCAAATCTGTTTTACAAAGAGAGCAAGCATGGCCCGATTGGGACCCGGGCTTCTTGTAAAACAAGTTCCCTTTCTCAGTTTTGGAAAATAGGGATTTTTCCTGCAATTTTATTTTCCCGCTTTTCCCCCGGGCATTGATACAAGCCCAAATTTTTGATGCCTTTTTGAGTCCCCAAAACTCCCCCCTCTGGTGAAAGGGTTTGTCACGAAAAAACATTTTTTGGCGGAAGCCCCTTTTCTTACCCAGCACTCTTTTCGGGGAACTTTTTTTGAGCTTCAGAGAGTCAAACAGCAGCATCTTCTGGGGGGTTTTTTACGCTTTTTCTGCACGCTGTAGTTTTTTTTCTGTTGTAGAGGAGTTACATGAGTCGTGCCACTTGGCCTTGGGGCCCCCTGTAAATGTTTTTTCAAAGCAAAATTTCCCCTCACAAAACCTTGAAAAATTGATTTTCGTGGGCAAACACCAAACCCGGCAAAATACCAAAAAGCTCAGCCCAAATTTTCTTGTAAAAATTTCCCCCCCTGTGTGGGACGTGTAGACTCGGCCCGGACAGTTTAAAACACCTTGACGTGTCTTCCCGACAAAAAACGCATTTGCTCCAGTCATTTTCTAGGGCCCTTTTTGTTTATGTCCCGGGGTGTAGGGGATCCACCACCTTTTAAAAATTTGGGGCCCTTGTCACACCTGAAAAACAGAAGAAAATGGTCAAAAAAATTGCAAGTGATTTTTAAAATTGCTGGAGTCTATATTAAATGAACATCACATCCTAAAAAAAACCGCCCTTCCTGAACCAAGGCCATAATTTAAAGCCATATGGGGAGCCTTTTGGGTCCAAAAAAATATTAAAAAAGTATTTTTTTAATTATCTTGTGACTAATACCAAATTTTTTGTAACCCAAACCCAAATTTTATTGCCATAGAGTAGAAAAAAAATAGAGAAAAGAAAAAAAAAATAGAGGAAAACCCTAAAAAAGTGCACAGAAACCCCAATTTTCTATGGCCGGGGGTACAACATTCGAGAAGATATTTTGGCAAACCAATTTTTTAAAATGGCAGGCACCCGCCATGGAAAATTAAACTGGAATGGTCCTTGCCAAATTCTTCCCAAGCACCTTTTTTTAAATTTTCTTTCCCCAAAAACATGCTTGTTTCACCAAACCCCCAATTCCTTCCAAAAATTTCACCTATCTGCAGTAATATAGGTAAAAGCGTTTTTTTCCCAGTGTATTGTTACCTCTAGTGTTATTTCATATATACATGGACAAAATGCTAATAAAACTTATGCAAATTAAATATAATGCAAATTAAACTTATTTCAATGATATATACCTCATATGGGTTTTTTTCTGGAAATTGAAGTGTATACACCTTTTTAAAAGTTTTAAATTTGCAACCCATAAAAATACTTTACAAATCCCACATTTTTTGATATTTGCTAAATCTATAAAATGTAAAAAATTTGGAGATACAAAAAATTTTTTTAAATCCTTTCTTTCGGGACCCTTTTCCCATCTGAAAAGAATTCCCCGACGAAAAAAATTTTCCCGACAAACCCCTATAAGACAGATTAACGGAGTCAAACAAGGATTTTTTGTGTTCAAATTAGTGGGGGGGAGCGAGGTTTTTTTCAATCTTTGATATGCGACCATTAAAAAAAAAAGGGGTCTGTCCCGGGCTGGGCCCGTATATGGTCATCTGTGCCTACGTATTGACAAGTATCTTTTCCCTTTCTCTGTATTTGTAAGATGTACGTATATTTTCAACTATCATTTTGTTACACAGATGCTGTATATGATTTATAAGTGAAAGGAAGCACTGTTTTTGCATTTATTATTTATGGTGCAAGGAAGTCAGTACGGCTTTTGTTTTGTTTTTGTTTGTTTGCTGGTGGCGCTGCGGGTGAGCAAGTTTGATATTTTTTTTGTAAAATTTTTCGGGGGGCAAATAAGTTTTTCTTTCCCCAGGGGGTAGTTGGGGGGGAGGGGGGTGGTGAGGGGAATCAGGTTTTTCTTCTGTGTTTCTCCTCCGGGATGTGATCTCGGGGGGGAAAAAAAAACTGTCGGTATATCGGGAAAAAATTTTCGTGGAGAAGGGTGAATGCGGAAAAAATTTCCCACTGATGAAGGGGAAAAACTGACAACAAAGTTGGTCTGTCGATTCAAAAATCACACTACGTTTTTTACTTGTTTTTTTTTTTAGTTTTTTCTTTAAATTTTTTTTAAAAAAAGAAGGGAAAATAAAAAATTTTGTAAGGGAAAATCTATGATAAAGGCATTGTATCGCCAAATTTACAAAAAGGAAAAAAAAAAGTCGCCGTTGTTACTGTTTTTGGGTTTTAATTAAGAAAAAGGCTATTTGGGTTTGCAGTGGGGCGCTTCTGTAATAAATACCCCCCAACAATACAAGGAATAACAGACAGCAATACCCTACTGTCTAAAAAAGGGAAAAAACGAACAAATATTCCTTCCCCGTATTCTTATTTAGATGCCCACGTCGCTATTCTCCTATCATTAAAAAAAGATATGTTGGGGTTTTGGGGTTGGGTCCTTTTCAATCTTTCTAAAACGCCCGTCTGCCCTTTATAGGGTTGTATTACGGAGCTTTCCCTCACCCCCAGATATAAAGAAAATAACACAGATGCCTGTTAAAAATTAAACCCAAAAATTGGATGGTTGAATTATGCAGCGGACAAATAAATATCAAAATAACAATCATTGTAATAATGTCAGGTACAAAAATATAGGACACAGGATACTTTATGTTATGGAATCATATACTGTTACATAAGGTTCTATTTCGCTGACACTGAAATTGCAGTAGATAGAAACCAATCTACGGACGATTTAACGACGCCACACTTCTTTCCAAATCATCATTGCACTAAAAAGACACATAATTGACCTTAAATGCCCGCACATTCCTTCACTTCATCCCTGCCGGCACACACCTAAACACTAATATCGCGCGCCACTACCTCAAAAAAACACAGTAACACACAAATTGCATAAACACTCATACACTCATTAAACATGTTATTACACCATCACCTGAACACTACCCATCATCAGGCTACATTAACAACCCTAACTCCACTATAAACACCACCGATAACACCACCACCTCAGCTAGTACACTCATATCATAACCACTTCGATACCACATAGAACCATCATCACCACAACACCACCACCACCACCACCACTTACACACCACACATAGATGACTATCACCATAACTATCACCAACACCGCCACCACTATCACTATTACATCACCACCAACAGCAAAATTCTAACCATTTCCAAGAACATCGCCACCACGAAGGAGGGCGTTGGGTTCATCTTTCATCTATTTCAAACTTATTCTGATGAATCCCAAAGATAAAGTTAATAAAGCTTAATTGGTAAGGATGACACTCACTTCCTTGCCATGTCAAGTTTGGGTTTTAGGGCCCAATGAATTACACACACACACACACACACACTTTGGGGAACTCCGTAGTGTAAGGTTTAGCACGCTCGGCTCACAACCGAGAAGTCCCGGGTTCGATCCCCGGGCGGAGCGAAGACAGACGGGCGGTCTTCTTAAAACCCGAGCCCCTGTCCACCCAGCAGTGAATGGGTACCGGGTGTTAGCCGGGAGTTTGTGACCCGCCTCCCGGGGTGGTGGCTTCGGCCAACACTAAAAACTAAGGATGAATGATAAAAATGTTCATATGGAGACGGGGCGTCGCTCTGGCCCTGTAAAATACAACAACTAGATGAATATGTGTGTGTCAACTAGACACACACACACACACACACACACACACACACACACACACACACACACACACACACACACACACACACACACACACACACACACCACACATACCACACACACACACACACACACACACACACACACACACAAACACACGGGGAGGCGGTAGCAGAGTAGTTAGCGTCACCAGGTGGCGTTCTCGAAGACCCGAGTTCGATCCCAAATGAGACCCATAAATCCACCGTTTCTGCACCGTCGATTGGCCTAAGAAAACCCACATGCCCTGTCCATTAGCTCTACCCTCGATTACGAGTGCATCGGATAACACAGGGGGGCGGCATGAGCCTCTAATCACAGGTGTCACTATAAAAATCCTACCTGCGCCACCACGGGCGAAGGCTAACCATCACAGCCTCCAAGGTCTACCATCCCACCCTTGGAGGTCACTGCCTACAGGCTCTATAGGCCAAGATGTAAAAAAAAAACAAAAAAAAACACACACACGCAACCACACACACACACACACACACACACACACACACACACACACACACACACACACACACACACGCACACACAAACTTTTCTTAATCACATTTGTCATGTTTTTTAAAGTATATTACTCTCTCTCTCTCTCTCTCTCTCTCTCTCTCTCTCTCTCCTCTCTCTCTCTCTCTCTCTCTCTCTCTCTCTCTCTCTCTCTCTCTCTCTCTCTCTCTCTCTCTCTCTCTCTCTCTCTCTCTCTCTCTCTCTCTCTCTCTCTCTAGTTGTTAAAGTAATCGTCCAGACCATTTCATCATTCCTGATTTAATGCAGTCAAAATATAGCCATGATCGAGTATATCAACAATATGTTGTCACATTTTGCATCTAGTCACCCGTTTCTAAATGATCCGCATTCAAAATCTGTAAATTCCCCGTGCTCTCAAAACACAACTGTTGATCAGCAGACGACGCACCATGGGTCGGCGACGTCACAACAGTAAGCCCTGCCTGATACAGATGCGCGGAGACTCTGAGAAAAATGTAGTACTTGGGGAATTTTGGGTGTTTCTGATATATTTTTTGTGCGATGTGGCATGTACTTGCATCCTGTGTGGGTGCAGCGTGAGGGCTGTGCCCTTACCGAGAGCTCAGCACCCATTTGCAAACTGTGGGGCGACGATATATGTGTGCAGATGTGTGCAGCGGCGGGAAGCGGCGGGGAGCGGCGGGTAGTAGCAAGGCCACCGAGATGACAGGGCTGCAGTACCCTGGCTACTACCAGCCGCTCCTCGTCGCTCCAAAGGTCTGCACACATATATTGTCGCTTGTGGGTTGTGAATGGGTGCTAAGCTCTCGGGAAGGGCACGGCTTTCTTGCTGTGCCCATGCAGGATGCAAGTATGTGCCGTGTCGCACAAAAAGTATGCCAGAAGCACCCGGGATTCTAAGGGTACTGTATTTTTCTCTGAGTCTCCGTGTGTCTGTGTCGGGCGGGGCTGGGAGGCTTATCTCTTGTGGCGTCGCCAGCAAGTTTCGCGCCACGGCTGGAATGTGGCTGTTGTTTTTCGCGGGTTTTTTACAAAAGTCATGTTTTTAGGGAAATAAGGCGTGCAAATGAATAATTTTTTGTGGATCAGGTATTTTGAATGAACATTCAACATAATTATACAAAGAAAAAATGGGTCTGGACGATTACTTTAAGGTGATTTATCTTCATCCCGGTAAAGGCCAGCCCCCTGATCGGTAGCACCCCCCCCCCCCTTCACAGGCCTGCAGATGCGGCACTTTTTATTTTTATTTTATTTTATTGCACATCCATTGTAGGAACGCACGGGCCTTCTAAGAGCCCGTCAGTGTTAAGCAGCTAGATGTCACAGTAGTTAACGGGGTGGAGAGTATGAGGCGACGACTTCAGCAAGGACATTTAAGGGGACAGCACCTTGGACTGAGGCTGCCGTTTCGACTTCCCTTGGGTAAGTTGTGTGACGGTAGAGGCGTAGCCGGGCAGTGGAAGGGCAATGCAGGACATAGTGTAGTAGTTGTGATTCCTCCACCTCTAGGCAGTGTTCGCATGGGTTGGCCGCTTCATTTGGGTTGTTCCGAGGTAGCCCAGGCGAAGGCGATGCAGGCTGGTGACGGTGCGTGGATCCATCGTAGAAGGCGGGAAGAATGGTTCAAATCGAGTGACTGTTGCATACCACATAGCGGAGACTGAACCCTCTGCTAGCAGATCTTCAAAGGCCGCCTAGTCAAGTCTCTTCACTGCAGCAAACACACGAGACTTGATGAGTGAGAGGCTGGGGGAGAGCCGGACAGAGACAGGCTTGTTGGTGGCGGCATGTCAAGCAGCTTGGTCCGCGCGCTCATTGCCCGCGATCCCTACATGCCCTGGGACCCAGTGAAGGGTGATGGTGTTATTGTGAGCTGCAAGGCGTTGAAAAAGAGGGTAGATTGATGACAAGAGTCATACGTTGTCCTTTAAGGGGAGGTGATCGAGTGCCTCCAATGATGAGAGCGAGTCGGTGAAGATGTTGATGGCACCGTCACGTAGATTCCTTGCATGTTCGAGGGAGCATTGTATGGCAGTGATTTCAGCTTGGAAGGCCGAAACACCATCGGTGATGCGACAGGAGTGGACGTGTCCTTCACACACAAAGGCGGCCCCAGCCGCAACATATTCACTGACAAACCCGTCAGTAAAATAGGTTGTTGTGCCAGGAGTGGAAATGGCATATATGGCCGCAAGGCTTTCTTGTCCCGATTTTTCTCTTCACAGAAGAGGTTTAATTTATTGCCATTACAGAAGTTAAAACCATTTGGCCTTTCTCTCTCTCTCTCTCTCTCTCTCCTCTCCTCTCTCTCTCCTCTCTCTCTCTCTCTCTCCTCTCTCTCTCTCTCTCTCTCTCCTCTCTCTCTCTCTCTCTCTCTCTCTCTCTTCTCTCTCTCTCTCTCTCTCCTCTCTCCTCTCTCTCTCTCTCTCTCCTCTCTCCTCTCTCTCGTCTCTCTCTCTCTCTCTCTCTCTCTCTCTCTCTCTCTCTCTCTCTCTCTCTCTTTTCTCTCTCTCTCTCTCTCTCTCTCTCTCTCTCTCCTCTCTCTCTCTCTCTCTCTCTCTCTCTCTCTCTCTCTCTCTCTCTCTCTCTCTCTCTCTCTCTCTCTCTCTCTCTCTCTCTCTCTCTCTCCCCCCCTTGTCTCGCAAGAACTTGTCTGTTTTTCGCTTTCTTTTCCGTCTACTTTTAGAACTGATACTTTAATGCCTTTCTTTCTACAAACGTTGCTCTACTATTCTCTTACCTCCTCTACCTCCTTCTCCTACACCTCTTCCCCAATTATTTTAGGTTTCTTCCTCTCCTTCTCTGTTGTTGTTCTCCTCCTCCTTCTCCTCCTCCTCCTCCTCCTCTTTATGTACGGGTTAGGGAGGCAACAGCAGATATTCAGTGTCGGATAAACTCTCAGCGCAAGAGTTACGGCACCAGTGGTGCTTGACGTCCTTGGCCACCCTGACATATCCATACTTTTCCTCTCACTGACAACACACACGCAGGGAGAGAAGGGGTAGGGTAGGAGCCAGGGCTACGGGAGGGGAAAGGGCGACCACACGACAGTTTCCTTACGGCCCAAAATCAGTGTGTAATGCCAGCGCATGTGGTCTTTTCTGGCCAAGGGTCAACA
Source organism: Chionoecetes opilio (assembly GCA_016584305.1). Taxonomy (NCBI): domain Eukaryota; kingdom Metazoa; phylum Arthropoda; class Malacostraca; order Decapoda; family Majidae; genus Chionoecetes; species Chionoecetes opilio. Next base: position 372,243 of record JACEEZ010018404.1, on the reverse strand, counting down.
CTGTGGCCCGTACCGAGAGTCAAGGCGGTAGAGCGACGAACGACGAACGGCAGACCTTCGCTTACCATTATTATAAAGGGTATGTTTTGGAAGGAAGAGCAGCGAGGAAGGTTGGCGGTCAAGGTTGAAGACATGGGTACCCCCGTGTCTTCGCTCAACCTTCGATGAATTTTTATAATATTTCTAATGTGGAGGGATTAAGAGATATGTTAACAATATACTTTCCAATTTGTATTTAAGTATAAGTATAAGATTATTAGGTATTACATATGCGGCAATAAGTGATTTCAGTGACAATAATGCATGAGGTTCAGGGTAGTGGGGTGGCTATTGGTTGAGCTGCCGCCATCATCAAGGTCACTGCCAGAACCCGCCAGCAAATATCTCTTACCGCACGTGTTTACATGAGCGGTAAGAGAAACTTACATATACACGCCTCTACTGTTAATTAACTTCATTAAATATATATTTCACCAACTTCATAGCCAATCGCAACGTTTCTGTTGATGTTTTTGATGAGTATACGGGCAAATTCGCATCATAGACTATTTATAGTCGTACAATGGCAACGCAGTTTGAAGAAACACTGGTACCAATACACCGCCGCGTGAGACCTCAACCAACTTCCTGTCCACTCTCGGTAACGATTTGAAGGTTCTGCCGCTCGTCGGTACCTCGCCGTTCGTCGCTCTACCACCTTGACTCTCGGTACGGGCCTAAGGGCCTTCCGGAGTACCCAGACCCTTGAAGAACTATAAGAGACTTCCTTTCTTAACCCTGGACCTTGAGGAAGTCTCTTGTCAAGATAGTCTCTTGGCAGATAGTTCCAGAGTTTATCAGTGAAAGGGATGAAAGAGTAAAGATACTGATTAACTCTTGCATTAGGAAGATGGACAGAATAGGGATGAGAATGAGTAGAAAGTCTTGTGCAGCGAGGCCGCGGGAGGGGGGTAGGCATGCAGCTAGCAAGTTCAGAAGAGCAGTGAGCATGAAAATTACGGTAGAAGAGAGCAAGAGAAGCAACATTGCGGCGGTGATTTAAAGATTGAAGACAGTCAGTCAGAGGAGAGGAGTTGATGAGACGAAAAGCTTGTGACTTAACCCTGTTTAGGAGAGCTGTATGAGTGGATCCTCCCCAAACATGTGAGACATACTCCATACATGGGCGGATAAGGCCCCTGTAGAGAGCAAGCAATTGGGAGGGAGAAAAAAAAGGACGCAGCCGCCACAGGACACCTAACTTCTTAGAAGCTGTTTTAGCAAGAGATGAGATGTGAGATTTCCAGTTCAGATTTTTAGTAAAGGATAGTCCTAGAATGTTCATTGTAGAAGAAGGAGACAGTTGAGTGTCATTGAAGAAGAGGGGATAGTTATCTGGTAGGTTTTGTCGAGTAGATAGGTGATGAAATTGGGTTTATGAGTCATTGAACAAAACAAGATTTGCTTTGCCCCAATCAGAAATTATAGAAAGATCAGAAGCTAGGCGCTCGGTGGCATCTCTCCGTGAATCACTTAGTTCCTGTTGAGTTGGACGTCTAATAAACGATGTTGAAAACTGCAGGGTAGAATCATCAGCGTAGGAGTGGATAAGGCTTTGAGTTAGACTTAGAAGATCATCATTAATGAATAATAGAAAGAGAGTGGGTGATAGGACAGAACCCTGGGGAACACCACTATTAATAGATTTAGGAGAAGAACAATGTCCGTCTACAGTAGCTGCAATAGAACGGTTTGAAAGGAAACTTAAGATGAAGGTACAGAGAGAAGGATAGAAACCGAATGAGGGTAGTTTGGAAATTAAAGATTTGTGCCAGACTCTATCAAAAGCTTTTGATATGTCAAGGGCAACAGCAAACGTTTCACCGAAACCCCTAAAGGAGGATGACCAAGATTCAGTTAGGAAAGCTAGAAGATAGCCAGTAGATCGCCCTTTACAGAAACCGTACTGACGATCAGATAGAAGATTGTGAGCAGATAGATGCTTAAGAATCTTCTTATTAAGTATAGATTCACAAACTTTAGAAAGGCAGGAAGTCAAAGCTATAGGACGATAGTTTGAAGGATTAGAATGGTCACCCTTCTTAGGAACAGGTTGGATGTGAGCAAATTTCCAGCAAGAAGGAAAGGTGGAAGAAGATAGACAAAGACGGAAAAGTTTGACCAGGCAAGGTGCAAGCACATAAGCACAGTATTTGAGAACAATAGGAGGGACTCCGTCAGGACCGTAAGCCTTCTAAGGATCTAGGCCAGAAAGGGCAAAGAAAACATCATTCCAAAGGATCTTAATGACAGGCATAATATAGTCAGAGGGTGGAGGAGAAGGTGTTGCAGACTAACCACCAATACCTGACCAGGATCGTTCTGCTCTACCATTAGCTCTGTACTGACCCTTAAAGCTTAACCTACTCTGACCCTTGGCCCGTAAATTCCTCCTCCAACCGCAGCCGCCCATACGATCAAGACCATTTTGGATCATAAGTCTTCCTAGAACTTCCCCCCCGCCCCCTGCAAATCCGCTCCCACCAGCCTGCCATCAGTAAGTCAAATGTGAGTAGCGGGAACGGTAGACTTTAAGGCCCAGCGCGCAGCCACACAAAATGGATCCTATTAATCTCCATTAAGGCGCACTTCCCTTCCACCTCCTACTCCCCCTCGAAGGAAAAACAACAGCCGGTGTAATAATTATGATCTCGTGCCTCCCTCCATCGGTCTTCATGAGTTGTTGACAATTTCCGCTTATCACCTGATAGCTTGGAGACGGAGCCCCGTGTGTTTGTGTGTGTGTGTAGGTGCGTGTGTGTGTGTGTGTGTGTGCGTGTGTGTGTGTGTGTGTGTGTGTGTGTGTGTGTGTGTGCGTGCGCGTGCGTGCGTGTATGTGTGTGTGTGTGTGTGTGTGTGTGTGTGTGTGTGTGTGTGTGTGTGTGTGTGTGTGTGTGTGTGTGTAAACTTGTTTTGTTCAATGCTAGCTACTCGACATACTCTGTGCGTGTATGTGTGTGTGTGTGTGTGTGTGTGTGTGTGTGTGTGTATGTGTGTGTGTGTGTGTGTGTGTGTGTGTATGTTATTCACCCATGGTCTTGTCCACGCGAGCAGGCTCGCGATCGTCCGTTTTCACTCTCTTAGTGCAGGATTGGAGCTCATTATTACCGATCTTTGGGCAATGCTGAGACTTCAAACACCACACATCCCCATCCCCTTGCTCAAAGGGGACATTAACCGTCCGAATTTGCCAGTGAAAAATCCCCAGGAACGCGAAGATTCAAACCGCCTACCCACAGAATGGGAGACCAGCACGTTATCTTCCTGAACATCGTGCGGTGTGTGTGTGTGTGTTTGTGTGTGTGTGTGTGTGTGTGTGTGTGTGTGTGTGTGTGTGTGTGTGTGTGTGTGTGTGTAAGTATTTGCATGCTGCCTCATAACTTCTCTGAAAAAGAAGCACACGTGACTTTGATTGATCGGCTTGCCGTCAGTTATTTTCTTCATTTCGATTGTAGCTTTTCGCGTGGAAAGTTTTTATTTGTTTTCCTTTTCCTCATCTCCGTGCCCACTACTTCTTCGTTCCCAGGATATAAAAGTTTCTCGTAATTAACTGAAAACTGAAGCACTTTTAAATGACGACCAGATACTTAAGAAAGAGATAACAAGGTCCCGTCCTACCTAGGGAACTCCTTGGGAATTTCACGAGTGGTTTCCTTTTCATTTTTTTAGTTTTTACTTTCAGCGGTAATGGAACAAACAGCCAATTACGGACGGTTCATACATAAGGCAGACATATGTAGAACGAGTTTAGATAAAACATGAAACACAGTGAAGACCTTGATGCCTTTCTAAAGTCATGAGTAAAGTACACGTCTGCACAGTTTAACCCTCGTGCAATTGTGATCGTCATATAATACTCCGCAGGACGAGCAAACAAATAACTCCAGATGTCCATTTAAACAGCAACATAGTATTCTTCGACCAAGGAAACACGGCCAATAAGCCAAATACTGAATAATGCACAACATCAATCATAATTTCCAAAATTTGATAACAGCTGCTATGGAAAACACAATATAAATGTGAAAACAATTATGTAAGAGAGCCAGGTTAAAGATAAAAGAAAAGAAGGATATACAAAACATCATAGCTATTAAATTAAACTATAGGTTACCAATGTTTGTTTTCCCTTATTTCAATCCATCAAGAATTCATTTGTCATATATATTGCACATGTAGAATTTCAATATTTAAACACATACACATAAATTAGTACATTAATAATAGTAACTGACATCACATGTGAAAAACCCTTAAGTAATAATAGCAATAAGGGTGATTGGTAACATGTATTAAAATAAAATTAAGAAAATGATAGCAAAGAAACACAATATATGAAAAATATGAACAAACCAAGAGTCAAGCTACGACTCCGCGCCCGACAGGACACAATGTGACGACCACTCCAACAAGGCACAGAAAATGGAACTTCAAGTTAGGTTCATCCTCTGCTCTGTGTGTTTGTGTGTGTACATGTGTGTGTGTGTGTGTGTGTGTGTGTGTGTGTGTGTGTGTGTGTGTGTGAGGAGTGTGTGTGTGTGTGTGTGTGTGTGTGTGTGTGTGTGTGTGTGTGTGTGTGTGTGTGTGTGTGTGTGTGTTTGTGTGTGTGTGTTGGTCTCGTGATTTGCCACCGCGGTGATCGGACGTGTTTTTGTGCGCACCGCGAAACTTGGAACTATACAGGGGACTGCTTACAAAATGGGAAGTATGTACGTGGAAGACAAAGAAGTTGGCGGTGTCTTGCATCCGTCACGCTCCTTGACAAATTTCGTTTAATTCCTACCCGGCGCTTCCTATGGGGAATGATTGAAAAAAAAAATTGTCTGGCAACTCACTCACGGCCTTGACTTCCTGCTTGCAGTTTTTCAAATCATTAGCCTTCAATCGTCAGTGACCAGGACATATTGCATCTTATCGTCACTCCCGGCTTGATTTCCCAAAATGTCACCAAACATTTCGGGAAAGTGTTTTCGCTCAGTTGGATATGAGGCCTGAGCCACAGTTGACTGCAGACCAGATCACCCGTATTCACAGCTATTATAAGATTGGTTTTAGTTCAAAAGAAATTGTGAGGGAGACTGTGTTACTCAACGAAAGGTTGAGCGGTAGGTTAAAAAATCACGAGACTCGCCAACGGCTGAAAGTCTAACGCACTTTTCTCGTCCTAGACGCAAGAAAAAAGTTTCAAAGAACACTTTGAATATTATCAAAAGACAGCTAGTGAAATTTCCTACCAAAACAGCAGGATAATTTAAGTCAATAAACCCACAGATACTGGGTACAGTGTGTGTAAGGAGCGTGTCTCGTTACATCCGTAAAGTCTCGCGATTTTTTTACCCACCGCTCAACCTTTCGTTGAGTAACCCAGTCTCCCTCAAAATTTCTTTTGAACTAAAACCGATCTTATAATAGCTGTGAATACGGGTGATCTGGTCTGCAGTCAACTGTGGCTCAGGCCCCATATCCAACTGAACGAAAACACTTTCCCAAAATGTTTTGGTGACGTTTTGGGGAATCAAGCCGGGAGTGACGATATGAGGCAATATGTCCTGGTCACTGCCCATTAATGACTAATTATTTGAAAAACTGCAAGCAGGAAGTCAAGGCTGTGAGTGAGTTCCCAGACATCTTTTTTTTTCAATCATTCCTCATAGGAAGCGCCAGGAGGGAATTAAACGAAATTTGTCAAGGAGCGTGACGGATGCAAAACACCGCCAACTTCTTTGTCTTCCACTGCACGTACATATACCGGAAAATAACCTACCTGCAGCAGATACCTATTGTTCAGTGTGCAACACAGAGTGTATATTAGAAGCTCTTAAATGCCAAAAGTGTAAGGAATACATACACACAGACTGTACTCGCCTTCCTGTGTACGCCATAGTGATCTTTTTTAACTCCAGGAGTCACTACACCTGCGAGGGCTGTGCACGAACGCAGCTCTGTGAACATGGAGATAGACAGTTTGCTTAGGTGTATGCTTTATTAGAAAAGGAAAAGAAGACTAAACTAAAACTGAAGAACAGTGAGGAAAATAAAAACAGTGAAAATGAAGATAGCGAACAACCGGACAACAGTTCGGAACCTGCTTCAGAGCATGATTCTGAAGGCCACAGGGACGCCACCACCACTCAAGGTAGAAACCCTAGTCACAGTGACCACAAAGGTGACCAAAAAACAAAGAAAATATGTTACTACTACAAACATAATCGTTGTAAGTTTGGTCTTACGGGTCGTGACTGCTCCCATGCGCACCCAAAACTGTGCAATAAATTAAAAGCACATGGTCGGGATTCCGTTAAGCTCCGTCCACACTAACGGGCAAAGCCCGCTGGGCAGTGTCCGTCACCGGCAAAAGCCCGCGGGCACACCGAAACTGTTGTCCACACAGCAGAGCCTGCCTGGCCCAGTCAGAGGCGAGCAGCTGGGCAGCCAGGCAGTGTAACCGTTCTCTATTCAGAAAGACTGTGCGGTACGACAACAATGCGAAGCAGGAAGGACCGTAAGAAGCTGTTACTGTGTACCATAAGCATTGCTATATGCCTGCAAAAGAAAAAGGACAAAGTGGAGAAAAAGAAGTGGCTCCACTTCTCCACTCCAAAGCTCCACATGTAACCTCGTATGTCTGGCAGCGACGCACTGCCGGGCAGTGCCTGGGGAAATCGCTCACCTACCATCACAGGCATTTTACTCATTTGCCCACGGGCAAAAGCGGTGAGCCCGTCAACAGGCAAACTGCTCGCTTGTACCCGCGGGCATTGCCCGTTAGTGTGGACGGAGCTTTAGGGGCTGCAAAGAGGGCAAACAAATGTCCTTATTTACACCCTACCATCTGTTATGGCTCGGAGAGAAGGCGTGAGTGTTTTAATTTACAGTGTAAAAGATTACATTTGAAGGGCACCCGCCGCTACCCACCTCATGAACAAAGATCTGAACACGTAACAACCGGACAGCCATCACCTCGTCGTTTGAACACAAGCGTACGGAATCCTCAAACACAAAATGCTTCGACGAATTTTATGAGACACCAAGCCGAAAATACTCAGACTGATACTACGGTACATTTTGTAGTGCAGCAGATGCAGCAAATGCAGCAAGCACAGCAATAAATCGTTCAGATGTTAAAAGTAATGCCATGGCAGTGGAGCGTACACCCGCCACAGTGGTCCCAACAACATCTGAGTCTACCAGAGACGCACCTTTACAAGGTAATTACACTTAACATTGCAGTCCTCACACCATACAGATTCAAAGGGAAACTGAAGCTACTCTCAGAAATAGTGCAAACAGAACAAGTCATGATACTCTCCCTAACTGAATCTCACCTTACAGAAAATATAAAGGAGGGGGAAATAAAAATTGATAATTATACACACTTAAGAACCGACAGAGGCAACCAAAGGAGAAAAAATGGCGTCATCACATATGTGGCGAATCACTTTGCAGCCGAAGTTCTTTTCTCTGAATCTAATTGATATACAGAGGCTCAGGTTTTGTAAATACATGTACCACTTATTGACATGTTTTATATCAATACTTATAGACCACCAGCATGTCCGACGGGCAAATTCTCTGAGTCTTTGACAAGGATGAAATTATTGTTAGACAATTTACCCCCACCCATGCCTACAATAGTGCTCTCTGGAGACCTAAATTTTCCATTACTTGACTGGAATTCGGAGACAATCTATGGCGGGGCAGCTGACATGCGTGTTCAGGCTGAAGCATTCCTACGCTTCGCCCAAGACCTCTGCCCGACACAAATCATCAATACCCCCACAAGAGGCGACAATATACTCGACGTGGTATTGACCAACAATGATGATCTTTTCCATAATTTCACAGTTGACAAAACAAACCTCTCGAATCACAACATCGTAACCCTGACAACAACCATGACAGATAACAAACATCACCGTGACTTCAGCCCAGCACAGCACACGGCGGTGAGATTTAATCACTTGAATTTCTTCAGTGAGTCCATCTGTTGGGATAAGCTTAAAAGAGACCTTAATCAAGTAGACTAGCAACTCGAAATGAGCAATTCTGACCCTGAGTTTCAGTACAACAAATTCCTCAGTAAATGCCATGAAGTTTGTGAAAAACATGTACCCATAAAAATAACAGCTTCCAAGAAAAGTATACCAAGGGATCGCAACGTACTTATGCGTAAGCGTACGAAGCTTCGAAAGAAGCTGAGGCAAAGTAACAATACAACGACAAGACATCGACTAGAAGGCAAGATCAACACTTAAGATGAAAAACTTAAACTATCAGTTGTAGCTGAGACAGCTCGGAAAGAAGCACAGGCTGTAGCAATGTAGCATGTATTAAAACTAATCCTAAGTATTTTTACAAATATGCTGCATCACAGTCAAAACTAAGAGTCGGTGCTGGTCCCCTGAAAAACTCAAGCGGTCGAACCATCAACGAACCCCAGGGGATCGCCGAGGAACTATCACGGCATTATGAAGGAGTCTTCAGTACCCCACGGCAAGATAAAATAATACACTCATCCAAAGATTTCTTAAAAATCGCAGATCCTTCATTGAGCATAACAGACATCAATTTTTTTACATTGGACATGCAAGAAACAATTAAAAGACATCAACACCAACGCAGCAGCTGGGCCAGATCAATTCCCAGCGAAGCTTCTCAAAAATTGTGCCACAGAGTTGAGCATCCCCTTGTATTTTTTGTACAGAAACTCCATTGTTCGAGGGGTCATAGCACAGGAATTGAAATGTGCTAGGATTACACCCATTTACAAAGGGGAATCAAGAGCTGAAGCAAATAACTATAGACCTGTTGCCTTAACTTCACACATCATAAATAAATCTTGAAAAATTAATAGTGAAAGAAATATCTTCGTATCTTAAGGATAATGACAAAATGAACCAAGATCAACATGGCTTCCGTTCCAGCCACTCATGCCTTTCACAATTACTCGCCCATCCTGAAAAAATGCTCAGAGCACTTGAACGCAATAAAGATGTTGACGTGATCTACCTAGACTTCGCAAAGGCATTCAATAAAGTGGACCACGGCATACTGTTGCATAAAATACGAAGCTTGGGTATATCGGTAAAACTCGAAGTGTGGTTGCATTCTTTCCTCACCCACCGAGAACAATTTGTAGCAGTTGATGGTGCAGTGTCCCAGATGTCAGGAGTCACTAGTAGAGTACCACAGGGGTCAATCCTCGGCCCCTTACTCTTCCTCATACACATCTCCGATATTAACAAACATGTTCAACACTCGTCCGTCGCCTCCTTCGCAGATGACACCCGTGTGTTAAAGGAAGTGTCCTTACAAGCCGACGCCGACATATTCCAAGCTGACTTTGCAGCGCTTTACTTGTGGGCAGAACAGAACAATATGTCCTTTAATAACAATAATTTGAAAACTTAAGTTACAACACTGACCGAAGAACTAACAATGGGTACACTTACACAGTACATGAAGGATCTCACATTAACAACAAGGAACATATACGAGACCTCGGTGTTACCCTCACCTGTGATTGCAGCTTTACTACTCACATAGTCAATGTGACAAAGAAAGCACGAAGTCAGGTTAGCTGGATTCTACGCACCTTTCGGACCCGTGACACACTGCCCATGCTGACGCTCTACAAGTCACTCGTCTTGCCTTTGTTAGAGTATTGCTGTCAGTTGTGGAGCCAGTGGAAGGTCGGAGAAAAACAGTCACTCGAAGCTGTGCAGCGGTCATTTACCAGTAAAATCTGTGCTGTTCGAGACTTAGATTACTGGGGCAGGTTGGAAAAGCTCATCCTGTTTTCACTGGAGAGACGCAGAGAAAGGTATGCCATTTTATATATCCATAAAATATCAGTTGGCAGTACAATCAGTAACCTTGACATACATTTTATCATTCACCAACGACTGGACCGACTCTGCCACATTGAGAGGACACATCCCAGAGCAGCCACCAGAGTCAAGATGTTGAAAGAGAACGCCTTTGCCACCAGAGGGCCTCGCCTATTCAATGCCTTACCAAGACATCTGCGTGACTCAAACGAACCATGTCTGGAGAGCTTCAAAAATAAATTAGATATATTTCTGCGGTCAATCCCCGATCAACCCAAGCTGCCCCATTACTACCTAACCTAGGCGCCGCCAGCAACAGCATTGTAGACCAGCTGGCGCAGAGACGGGCAGACGGAATGTACTAGTGGCGGCGCATCAGCGTGGCCACGAGCACCAAATGTGTTGTGCCTATAACTACGCTCCACAGGATCCACAGGTGTGTGTGTGTGTGCGTGTGTGTGTGTGTATGTGTGTGTATGTGTGTGTGTGTGTGTGTGTGTGTGTGTGTGTGTGTGTGTGTGTGTTATTCACCCATGGTCTTGTCCACGCGAGCTGGCTCGCGATCGCCAGTTTCACCCTCTCAGTGCGAGCTTGGAGCTCATTATTACCGATAATTTGGCATTGTTGGGACCTCACACATCACATCCCCCCATCCCCTTGCTCAAGGAGGACAGTACCGCCCGAATTTCACAGTGGAAAAATCCCCGGGAATGAGCGGGGTCGGGGATCGAACGCCGGACCCCAGAATGATGCCGAGCGCCTTAACCAACTGAGCCATACGGATGGGTTGTGTGTGTGAGTGTGTGTGTGTGTGTGTGTGTGTGTGTGTGTGTGTGTGTGTGTGTGTGTGTGTGTGTGTGTGTGTGTGTGTGTGTGTGTGTGTGTGTGTGTGTGTGCGACCTTAAGGAAGTAACCTCTGTATATATGTATGTTTTCTTCTATTGCAAGTTTTTGATGGCAAACATAAGAGTGGAGAGGACGATAAGGACTAAATACAAATGAAGATCAGCTTTAAAAACGAGGCTGCATATTTACCCTTTAAACCAGAATACGTAGAGTGAAAAGACAGGAAGGCAAACGGGGGTGAGAGTAAAGGAAACAATCACGTCACCCATAAAGGAACATACCCCATACCTTTGTATTGGAACACACCACAACCTCCCCATAAACTTAAAAAAAACGACTCCACTGCATCACAACGATTTCCCCGCCAGAGCATCCGCGGTTCACAGTCCAACACGGCGAGAACCATTGACAATCAGTAGGTGTAAACGTAAGAACACGGTACTTGCCACTACCTCCTGTGTCCCTTACCTCCTTCTCCTCCTTCTCCTTCTTCCTTTTCATAACCACTTCTCAGATTGCATTGCTTCCTCTGACCTGGAATCTCTCTCTCTCTCTCTCTCTCTCTCTCTCTCTCTCTCTCTCTCTCTCTCTCTCTCTCTCTCTCTCTCTCTCTCTCTCTCTCTCTCTCTCTCTCTCTCTCTCTCTCTCTCTCTCTCTCTCTCTCTCTCTCTCTCTCTCTCTCTCCTAGACTATGCGGTTCAGTGTTGGTCTACATATTACAGGATGGATATAGCCTTGTTAGAATCACTGCAGAGAAGGATGACCAAAATGAATCATGGGATGTGTAACTTTAGTTATGAGAGGAGATTGAAGCTAATAAATATAAACTCACTCGAGAGACGTAGAGTAAGGGGTGATTTGGTAAAAAAATTTATGTGGATAAAGGGACATAATAATAATGTAGGAAAAGTTCTTACGGTTAGTAACCAGGGTAGAACATAAAGTAACGGATTCAAGCTGGAAATGCGTAGATTTTAAAAAGAAATATGGAAAAAGTTGTTCACAAATAGGGTGATAAATGATTGGAATGGACTCAGTAGACAAGTGCGGATTTATTGGTGGGTTTTTAAAGGAGGCTAGATAAACTCACGGATAAGGATGAAAAGTGGATGTAGGTAGTGTTAAGAAACAGTAACTACCTCGTGTAGGTCTCACGGCCTCTTGTAGTTTCCTTATATTCTTATGTTCTCTTTGTCTGTGTGTGTGTGTGTGTGTGTGTGTGTGTGTGTGTGTGTGTGTGTGTGTGTGTGTGTGTGTGTGTGTGTGTGTGTGTTATTTTTTTAGTTTTTTAATTTCCTTATTTCTTTGCCTGTATATACATGTCTGCCTTATCCGCATGTCTGAAGGAGGGTGAGGGGGGGGGGGAGGGAGGAAGTTGAAATTGCGCTAAAGTAAACATTGTAATGATTGTGACGACATTAAATTCTAGGTAAATACATCGATTAGGATCGAAAAGTTTCTCATTATATATCAATGGGGAATTTTAATCATATTTTAGTTTCTCTGTTATATATTACCCTTCCCCTGCCTCTGGTAGTTCTCCTCGCGCCTTGGTGGTGGGCGGACCTCCTTCCCGTCCTCTCCTCTCACCGCTGTTAGTCATGTGTGGCTGAGTTTACTCCCACCATAACAACTGCGCAGAGGCGCCCCGAGGAACCTGCAGACGACGGCTTCACCCTCCAGAGTAGGCGCTTCAGGGTGAAGAAGCCTTCTTCTCCACAGCAGATTGGTGCCACGGCTGCGGAACGACTAATCTCAGTGTGGAGGATCGTCAGGCATGGCAATTTTCCCAGCCCTTATTAGATTGTTCGGTGGTTAGAGAGCGAGCTCCAGCTCGCCCTTAAGGGTGGATGTCTCCGCCACCGGAGAGTTCCTTCTCCAAGGGGCGACTTAGGACGCCGCCGCCACTCTCCAGGAAGTAGCTAATGGCCAACCAGGGGGCATCGTGTTGGCACGAAGGGAACCCAGCAGGAGAGGTGTTCTCGTTGGATATCCCACTGGCCTCCCCCTGGACCCTGTATTGGAGCACCCGCTCGTCGAGACGGCGGTGCGGTGTTCATACAACGCGGGACTTAGACGCCACTTCCCGACCTGGCAGGTTCAGCAGACGCTGCGGGGGCACATCCCCGCCGCCCTGGACCTTGGCTGCTTCGGGACTTTCGCGGTGCGCAGGTTCACCCAGGAACCCGTCCGCTGCTACCGCTGCCAGGCGTTTGGGCACTACCAGCGCCAGTGTCAGCGGCGGCAGGAGCTGTGTGGTGTTTGCAGTGGGGAGCACGCTTCACGGGACTGCGTCCGCCGCCTACGGGTCGGTGAGGAGCGGCCCATGCCACCGTGCCCCAATTGCTTTGCCAGGCATCACGCCTGGAACGGCCGCTGCCCCGCCCGGCTCAGGCGGATTCCTGGGTCCACGGTACCTCACCAGCTACAGTGGAAGGAGGTTCCCTTGCCTCCACCTCGGTCAGCACCACAGCCCCCCGCTCCCCGGATTGAGGACGCTGCCGAGAACCGACGGCCCCGCCCCAGGAGGAGGAAGAAGAGGCCCCAGCGTAACCCTCTGTTATCCCCTGTGGTGGATATGGAAGTGGACGTCCAGAACCTCGTGATGACGCAGGACACGGCCCCCTTGGAAATAGCGGCCATTAGCGGGTAGTTGCAGCCTGCTGTGGCCACCCGCCATGACGCCGGTACCCAGTACAGGCCGCTTACCTCTCTGGTCGAGAGCGGGACGCAGATGACGGGCCGGCTCTATACCTTCGGGGAGAGAGACCTACTCTTACTGCTTAGGTCATATGAGTACCTTGTCAGTTAGGAAATTGTGGCGGTTCGATCCCGTATCTCGCACCAGCCAGCCTTCTTTTACGTGAGGCAGGCGCTGCGTGCGAGATGCGGGCCAGGCGTGCAGCTGCCCACTGATATACCAATTGACATGCCGGACTATCATCGCCGCCTTGGTGAAAGTGACTGGGTGAGCTACGAGCCCGTCGCCGGGAGACATTAAAGACACATGTTTGTGTCTGTTCTTTGATCATCTTGTTATTTTCTTGCATGTGCTTATTTATATTTATTGTGTTCGTTTATGTATATGTCAGCCTGACGCCTGTGGGCGCAATAAATTAATAAAAAAAAAATCCCCTGCCTCTTCCTCTTCCTCCTCCTTCCCCAGCGTCTCTGTGTCAGTACCACTATCTCGTCCGAGTCTGGATGGATAAATTAACGATGTAATAGGCAACGCGCCCACGTGCCTTAACCGTGAATCATCCACCATTAGAGGGTTGGATGGTGCAATACTCCGCCCCATTGTGCACGAGAGACTAATGGTGCTGGTTGTTGGAATTGGTGTAATTAGCTCCTCAGCGAGAGATAATCAGCTCTGGTAATTATCTGTCATCGTAAATTACATTAGCTCATTGAGAAGTTGGATAGATACAGTGGGAGGATGAGGAGGGAGGGAGGCAGTTAAAAGGGGCATATTTGTTGTTGTGGTGGCGATGTGTGTGTGTGTGTGTGTGTGTGTGTGTGTGTGTTCATCTAGTTGTATTTTACAGGGCCTGAGCTACACTTGTATGGCCCCGTCTCCATATCAACATTTTTATCATTCATCCTTAGTGTTTAGTGTTGGTCGTAGCCACCATCCCGGGTGGCGGGTCACAAACCCCGGCTAACACCCGGTAACCATTCACTGCTGGGTGGAAAGGGGCTCGGGTTTTAAGAAGACCCCCTTCTCTCTTCGCTCTGCCCAGTGATCGAACGCGGGACTTCGCAGTTGTGAACCGAGCGTGCTACCACTACACTACGGAGTAACTTGTGTGTGTGTGTGTGTGTGTGTGTGTGTGTGCGTGTGCGTGTGCGTGTGTGTGTGTGTGTGTGTGTGTGAGTGTCACTATGTGAGTGTGTGTAATTGATAGTTGGCCTCACCTGAGCCGGCCTGATTAACCTCCCTTCAACCTCACGTGAGCCAGCCTCCCGGATACTGTTAATTAAACCTCACCGGCGGAGCGTACCAGTAAGGGAATAGGGATCAGTCACACCATGCTTTACACACACACACACACACACGCACACACACACACACACACACACACACACACATACACACACACACACACACACACACCGGGTGTTAGCCGGGGTTTGTGACCTGCTCTCCGGGGTGCTGGCTTCGGCCAAAACTAAGCACTAAGGATGAATGCTAAAAACAATGTTGATATGGAGACGGGGCCATACGAGCGTTGCTCTGGCCCCGTAAAATACAACTAGATGAAGACAACTAGATGAATACACACACACACAAATACTAACTTGTAAACCATTAAAATTAAGTTCATGGCAAAAAATGGAACTCATGGCAAAAAAAATTAGGGTTGGCAACAGAGAGAGAGAGAGAAGGAGAGAGGGAGAGAGAGAAAGAGAGAGAGCGAGAGAGAGAGAGAGAGAGAGAGAGAGAGAGAGAGAGAGAGAGAGAGAGAGAGAGAGAGAGAGGAGAGAGAGAGAGAGAGAGAGAGAGAAAGAGAGAGAGAGAGAGAGAGAGAGAGAGAGAGAGAGAGAGAGAGAGAGAGAGAGAGAGAGATGATGGAAACCTTCAAGAATCTGCTCTTATTTGCCCTACTTCATTACAAACACCCACTCACATCCCTACCACGAACATCCCCCCCTTCTCCTTCACTTACACTCCCTTCTCCATAGCCTTCTCCCCCTTTCCATTTTTCTCCCTCCCAGCTGCCTGCTCTGTACAGGGGCCATACCCGCCAATGTATGGAGTATGTCTCACATGTTTGGGAGGGATCAACCAATACAGCTCTCTTAAACAGGCTTGAGTCAGAAGCTTTTCGTCTCACCAACTCCCCTCCTCTAACTGACTGTCTTTAAATCTTTAAATCACCACTGCAATGCTGCTTCTTTTGCTATCTTTTAAAGTTATTTACATGCTCACTGCTCTTCTAAACTTACTAACTGCATGCCTCCCGCCCTCCCGCAGCCTCGTTGCACAATAAATTCTTCTACATAGCATCCATATTCTGTCCATCTTCCTAATACAAGAGTTAATCAGTATCTTTACTCTTTCATCCTTTTCACTGGTAAACTCTGGAACTCTCTTCCTGTTTCTATTTTCCACTTTCCTACGACTTAAATCTTATCAAGAGAGGAGTGAAAAGACACCTCCCGAACTAGATTGGCGCACCCCCATTTTTTTATTATCTTACTGTCTTCTTTATAGGGACTGACAACAAAGCGGGCTTTGTGTTACCTATGTTTTTGTGTCCTTGGCCAATCCTTTGTCATATAAAAAAAATTGAAAATATTTAATAAAAAAATAAAAACACCCAACCCCGTTTCCCCATACACATCACCATCACCAACACCCACCCCCTTCTCCATCCCCTATTCTCCACCCACATCTCCACCAGCAACCCCCACCCTCTATTCCATCACCAAATCCCAACAACATCCACAACACCAACACCCACCCCCTTCCCCACCATCAACACCCAACCCCTTCTCCACCACCTACACCCAACCCCTTCTCCATCACCAACACCCACTCACATATCGACCAACATTACCAACTGTTTTCTCAATCACTAACACCCCCTTCTTTATCCGCACCTCCAACACCCACCCCCTGCTTTATCACCAACACCCCATTCTCCATCACTAACACCCACCCACGTCCCCAACACCAACATCCACCCCTCTTTCCATCACCAACACCCACCCCTGTTTCCCCACCTTCAGCCGATTGAGATGGCTCCCCAGTCCAATCATCCCTCGTCTGACGCACAAACTATTTTCCACACATTTCTCATGTCCGTATCGGTCGGAAACGGGTGCAAAGCTCTCTGGAAAAGCACAACTTTCTTGCTGCACAAGTAAAGGATGCAAGTATAATCTATATCAATAATTCATATCGCAAAAATAATCTATCAAAAACACCAAAATTCCTTCAATTTGTACTTTGTTTGTTGTCTGTGTACACATGCTTCAGGCTTCGCTCAGCGAGCGGGGGAGTACCCTGTGTGACGTCATCGAGTCATGGGCGCAATGTCTGCTAGTTAACAGAAGCGTTTTGGGAGCTTGGGGAATTTACAGATTTTGATTACAGATTAATTAATAACGGCTGACTGGATACAAAAATTGACAACATATTATTGAGATACTTGATAAGGGCTATATTTAGACTACGTTAATGAGGAATGATGAAATGGTCTGGACGATTACTTTAACTATCCATCGAGACAACTACCTGAAGGATTGATGGTTGCAGTGACGCGGGGTTTCTCTCTATCTTACCTAATGGAGAAATAAATTATAATAAGGAAATAAAGAATACTTCAAACCATCAACAATAATGGCAAGAATATAAATTACAACAGTCAACACACCAATAATTGATGATGGAACAATCAGTAAGCCGACGAGCATGAATCTAGTAATGTTGAATAAAGAAGAAAACTGTCTTGATATTAAGTAAACACCAACCCACCCACACACACACACAGTATATGATACCATAGAAACAAACACAAAATACCATGTATACACCCTATACACGTTGTAATATCAAAAGCTGAACAGTTCAACAAACAAAAAAACAAACAACAGGTACGCATCATCACCAGGGTTGTTACGGGGCCATTCGCTTCCTCTCACCTGGACATATTTGTTACAAGTGATGAATCTGATAGCGACTTACTTTGTGGCTCTGCTAGAAGTTGGCGGCATGTCAACGACGAACAAACCAGCCACTCCCCCATCCAAACGAGACGCTGCCCAAGAAGGAGGTGTAGGCACAATCTTCACCCTACGCTCACTCGATGGCCAGCCTACTTTCGTGACGAACATTCTCCTCCGGTTCGACTACGTTACCAAGATGTCTCTCCTCTGCATCAATATTTATCGGACACTATACTCCACAATGATCTCACAAATGTATCCCTGTTTCCTTTCCCACCTTAATCTCAATCACCTCTATCTATTCACAGAAAACACGAGCATACGCACATGCACGATATATCTATATATTTTTAGATATTTACGTGATCAGGAATCTTCTTCATGACAAAGACTCCACTCCCTAGGTCACCCAACCCTTCCCGGGCTCTTTCCCCGCCCAACCCCTGGAATGTCTTTATCAAATCGCCTCTATTTAGATAGGCGGTAGCAGAGTGGTTAGCGTCTCTGAGTGGCATTATCGGTGACCCGAGTTCGATCCCGAGTGAGAATCATAAATCCACTTTAAATATTTATGTACCGTCGAATGGGCTAAGAACACCCAGTTGCTCTACATTCACTCTACCTTCGATTACGAGTGCATCGGAGTATACAGGGGGTCGGCATGAGCCTCTAATCACAGGCGTCACTATAAAAGTCTTGCCTGCGCCACCACGGGCAAGGGCCAACCATCACAGCCCTCAAATGAACGTCCAGAGCCTACCACATTACCCCTGGAGGTCACTATCTACCTACAGGCGCTATAGGAATAAAAAAATCATTTAAAAAATCTGACAGAAGGAGTCGATAATTGTAAACTTTTAACTTTTGTGCCACTCTCACCTGCACTCTCATCTATGAGACCTCAGCTATAGAGAAAATCCAAGAAAATAACTGTAACGATGGAATAGATAAATGAGTTATTGTACTTTGAGAGTCATACACGACAGAAGTTCGAGATATAACAGTTGGTGATTTTGATTTGATTATTTTTCTCCCTGAAAATTGGAGGTCAAAAGTGAGATAAGTTCCATGAGTAAATGATTTATCGGAGACTGGAAGAGGCCCACCTGCACATGTCTTTTTCAGGTATTGATCTGCTCTTTGTCTTCCCAATTTTTTTAATTCGTTTTTAGCGGCAGAACATTTGTATGTCAAAAAAACTTGTAGAGTGTAGCATACCATATGCATCCAGTATCGGAGAGAGGAATAACGATGCATGTTTCACTACAGAGCATTGGAAAATGTTCAGTAGCGTTCTGATTATCAATTCAAGTACGGTGGTGGTGATGGTAGTGATGGTGATGGGTGATGGCATATGATGCAGATGGTCGTGGCGCTGGGTGATAAAGGACGCCCCTCACAGGAAGAAAAGAGTTACAATAATGCGTGGCGTTATTTCCACAGACGGCTCAGAAATGACTCAGAGGCTCTCATTCATTAACATTCATTCATTCAAACAAATAACAAAAAAAGCGTGCATATCTACATATCTACGTACTTATCCATATACCTAATTACCTATATTCACGTTATGATATTAACAGTTCAAAATCCACAAAATTTCCCTCTTCGTTACACTGTTATGAGTGTTCAGTATTCTCTGACGCAATATGCCGCAGTTTGATCGTACAGCGAAGAGGGACACAAATCGCGTGTTATGCGACTCTCAAAGGAGCGAAAAATACAAGGTAAAATGCACATATAACCAAAAGCTCTGTAAATACACCTCTTCACTCACGCACACACATACACACACACACACACACATACACACATACACACTCACACACACACACACACACACACACACACACACACATACACACACACACACACACACACTAGATGAATACACTGTTAAATATAAGGTTGATACATGTACAAGGAAAACCTAGTACATAATTCCCACCCACACGAACATGACTCTTGTTTCAGTCAAGGATCAGCTGAAAAGAGAAAGGCGATGAAGACCTTTCTTACTGACACCTTGGCTCTCACATTGACGCCACATCGATAACACGTCAAGTCATGGCAGAAAATCTATATGACGCACATGACATACTCACAGGTGCTATGTTATTGTGCGTGGCCACAACATTTTCACATTACATTAATTTAATTGCAAAATGCTAACCAAACTTGTGATATTGAATGGAGGATAATAAAACACCCAGATCTATACACAGTCTGGTTTGTGTTAGGCGTAATATAATAATTAGTGTTTCCATTACTCTGCTGTTACGTCTTGAATTATCCTAAAGAAATAACTTCCTCCAGGTTCTCCCAAGAAACATTCGTGGAGGTAAATCAATTGACTTAGATTTTGTGAGGCACCTCTGATTTCATAGCGGTTGGTCACCCAAGTTGTTAACTAAAGAAGTGACAGCAGACTAAAATAATTACATACGTTAAGTACAGTAAGTATACTATGCAGTGATGAAATTTCGTACATATTGAAAACATGATTGAACATAATACTGCCGGAAAGACTAAAATTATCCCTTGTTATCTGCCTTGTAAAGTTTTTCCTTGATCTTTGCGCGTAGAAGGACTCGTTAGACTGATTTGAGTGGGGAGTGGATGAGGTAATAACCAAAGCAATGGGGTTGGATTGATCTGAACGAGAAAGGGGACGATAAATGAACGCAGCAGAAGTAGAGAGAGTGAGCGAGAAAAGTGTAGGGGAGTACTATACTAGGTGGCCTTTCTTTAGTACCATTAACCCCTCACCTGCCGCCCTTTGAGTACCTTCACCTTGAACACGTGGTAGTCTCACAGTCGACAACCACCGGACAAATGCCTCTAAACAGAATTTACCCCTTTCCAACACTTCCACTTCCGTACCAGTTACCTTTTACACCTCAATTACTACTGCCGCCCTCCATCTGTTTCCACCACACCCCTCCCTCCAGTACATATCCTATCCACTCCACCTACTGTTTCTCTATCATTCTACCTCTTGGATAACGCCT
>JACEEZ010018404.1:334342-346842 GCA_016584305.1 Chionoecetes opilio | reverse complement strand
ATCCCATGGAAACACCATCAGTTTGGACATAAAGTTTTTTGTTAAATATAAATGGAGTCTTTTATAGCTAAAGTTAATAAATCAGATAATTGTTTTTTTGTGTAATTAAGAAAAATGGTAGCTTTATGAAATAAATTATCAGTGATTATTTCAATAGTCTCATCTAATGGGATATTTGTAAATAGGGACTGGATGTCAAAACTAGCCATTACCGCGTTGTTTACGTTAATTGTTTTTAATTCATGTGCAAATTCAAAAGAGTTCTTAATTGTGTGTTCATTACTAGTTAGTGGGTCAATTATCGGAATGAAGTATTTAGCTAGGTTATAGTTAAAGGTGCCTATAGTACTAAGAATAGGACGTAAGGGGTTACCTATTTTATGTGTTTTTGGTAATCCATAAAGGACACCAGGAGAAGAGCCACTAGGAAATATATAATGGAAAACATCTTTAGTAATGACTTTTAATTTAAGTAATGTTCTAAGGTGACGGATAAGTCTATCCTCCATTTTAGTGATGAAAGAAAATGTGTTGTCAGCGAGGACTTTAAATTTTGTTTTATCACCAAGGATGGATTCAGTTTTGTTAATGTACTCAGTTTTATCTAAAATTACTGTACCGCGTCCTTTATCGGGTCTAGTGATTAGGATAGTATCATCAGATTTAAGGGTATTAAGGGCATCAAATTGAATTTGTGGGAGTTTTGGGAATGAATGTTTGAATTCATTCCCAAAACTCCCACAAATTCAATTTGATGCCCTTAATACCCTTAAATCTGATGATACTATCCTAATCACTAGACCCGATAAAGGACGCGGTACAGTAATTTTAGATAAAACTGAGTACATTAACAAAACTGAATCCATCCTTGGTGATAAAACAAAATTTAAAGTCCTCGCTGACAACACATTTTCTTTCATCACTAAAATGGAGGATAGACTTATCCGTCACCTTAGAACATTACTTAAATTAAAAGTCTTTACTAAAGATTATTTTCCATTATATATTTCCTAGTGGCTCTTCTCCTGGTGTCCATTATGGATTACCAAAAACACATAAAATAGGTAACCCCTTACATCCTATTCTTAGTACTATATGCACCTTTAACTATAACCTAGCTAAATACTTCGTCCCGATAATTGACCCACTAACTAATAATGAACACACAATTAAGAACTTTTTTGAATTTGCACATGAATTAAAAACAATTAACGTAAACAACGCGGTAATGGCTAGTTTTGACATCCAGTCCCTATTTACAAATATCCCATTAGATGAGACTATTGAAATAATCACTGATAATTTATTTCATAAAGCTACCATTTTTCTTAATTACACAAAAAACCAATTATCTGATTTATTAACTTTAGCTATAAAAGACTCCATTTATATTTAACAAAAAACTTTATGTCCAAACTGATGGTGTTTCCATGGGATCGTGCCTGGGTCCTTCATTTGCTAATGCCTTTTTATGTCACCATGAGGACATGTGGCTGTCTAACTGTCCTAAGCATTTTAAACCTTTTTATTATAAACGATATGTAGACGACACTTTTTTACTCTTTAAAAATACCGAGCACATTCCCTTATTTCTGAACTACTTTAATTCTCAGCACCCAAACATTAAGTTCACATATGAAATTGAAAAACAATCATCACTACCATTTTTAGATATCTTAGTTACTCGTAAAAATAATTACCTTACTACCTCAGTCTATAGAAAACCTACTTTCACTGGCTTGGGAACTCAATATGTTTCATTCATCCCTAACCTTTTTAAAATCAATACTATTAAGACCCTACTACACAGATGCTATAGTTTCTCTTCTAATTGGTTTTCCTTTGATAATGAGATCAAATTCCTTACTAATTTTTTCCAAAATAATGGCTACCCCCTCAAATTAATTGAAGCAACCATCTCAAAGTTCTTAGATAAAAAGTTCAACCAGAGTCGAACGAACCCGAACCCATATTAGACACACACTATGTTAAACTCCCATTTTACGGCCATCTCAGTTACACCATTCGAAAAAAACTCAATGATCTACTTAAGTTACATCTTCCTAACTCAAAATTTTAATTTATTTTTACTAATTCATTTACCTTAAGAACTCATTTCAAATATAAAGACTCTATACCTAAGCCCTTATTTCTAACATAATTACGAATTCAAATGTTCTAGTTGTAACGCTAGATACGTCGGCGAGACGACAAGGAATCTAAACCTAGGCTTTCTGAGCATAAAGGTGTTTCTGCACGTACTGGTCATCCCATTTCTTCACCTTCGCAATCTGCAATCTGCTCACACTCACATGATTTAGATCACCCTTTTTCTATGAATGACTTTAGTATCCTATCCAAGGCACACTACCCTAGTGACACTAAATTATTAGAATCCATACAGATCAAGCATCTGTCCCCTGATCTTAATAACCAAGTCACTTCACACCAACTACATATACTCAAATGACTATCACTGTTTCGATTGCCCGACTCTCGGTTCGATCGCCCCACACAAGCTGAAATGTTACCCACGAAGCTAGTGTTCATTCAGTCCTCTACCAACTCAGACAGCATACACACCAAGGTCCGTTAAGTACAAATATATTTATTATTAGTTAGTAATTTTAGATAATATAGGAATATTTTAATGTTTCTTAAGAAATCATTTTTTTGATGTTCGCTTTTTAGCATTGCAATATATTAAATTTTTAACTATTTTTAGCCTGATGATGCCAAGTGCCTTTGGCGAAACGTTGCGCATAAACAACCCCAAGTATGACGAGTGTCTTTGTCACCCTGAAATATCAAAAGAATATATAATATATATATATATAATTATATATATCATATATATATATATATATATTATATATATATATATATATATATATATATATATAATATATATATATATATATATATATATATATATATATATATATATATATTATATATATAACACTTGTGAAGTTTTTACAATAATAATGTCACGAGGTTCTCTACAACGGCCAATGAAACTAATGTCTAATAAACAGAGCCAGAACAATTAATATCGTGACAAGTACTCACACACTCAGGTGTGTGAGTAACCACACTGACTCACATGGAGTAATTCTAGGAACGCTTGTGTCGTGTCTCCAGTGGCTTCTGCCCTCTCCGGTGTGCAGGCAGCATAATAAGGGAGTTTGACCGGAACCTCACAGCTTCCGGCGTCCATGTCTTCCAGGCCAGCGGAGCGCGGTCACCATCACGTGTTGCTTCCAAACACCAGGCTGGCTATCCATGTCATCAACATATGGGATGGCGTGGCTACGTAGTCAGCATAATGTCATCAAAAGGTGGCAGTGCCTCAGACCAACGGGCGCCGGTAGAGGACACACAGACACTCAGATATCCTGCTTTAGTATAGATTATACCCATATATATATATACTATCTAAACAGTGCCCTAATATCGCTCGGTCACCTACTACATCGCGTCCAGGCGATGGTATAAGGACATGTCTACCTAACCATGTTACACCATTGTGTACTAAAGATTATCGGTGTTGCCAACCCTCCTTAAAAATACCTTTACAAGGTGAGGGCTTTCATGACAACATAGCAAAGAGGAATCCCACTAAATGGTTGGTATAACAGGAGTAATGATATAAGGACAATGCACTTAAGGTCATCAATAAACTGGTAGAGTACTTTACGACTTAATCTAAACATGAGTTATTAGAAAAATTTACTCAAAGTCTGTTAGTACTGTGTTAATATATCCCTGCAAATATTAAGAAGTGCGTTGCCAAAACTCTACCGCGTAGTCACTTAATAACACTGGAAGTGTGTAGGGAAGATAAAATACAGTAGGGCCTTGAGGACCTGAGTAAACGCACTGGCAGTTTAATTTATTTAATTTATTTATTCTTTATATTTTAAGACCTGCTTCTTTAATCTTGAGGAGTATGTACGACTTGTAAGCTAATAAAATCTGACTCCGGGTCTTTTGGACAAATTATCACAGCATTAAGATATGCATATACATTCTTTGCATATCAGAGAGTAGCTAATCCTCTGAAAAGTGATAGAAGCTGATTTCAGCTCAAATAGTATTATATTATTTATTTATTTTATTTTGTTACTTTAAGATCTACTTCTTTAAACTTGGGGAGTACGGCTGTTAACCCTAGAAGGGGAATCCGGGGTCAACGTAATCGAAAAAAACAAAAAAACCAGTGCATCGAACCCAACATACTCATGGAATCTATACTACGACTATGATAAACGCTAATTCGATAATGTATATGTATATTTAATGCCTTTTTGGCACCAATAGTGTATTAAAACTAATTTTTTCGATTTTTTTCCCTATTGGAGTCAGACAGACCCCCGTTTCACCTATTTGTTTTGATTTTCGAGCATTCCCCTGCTAGGGTTTTAAGCTAGTAAAATTGAGACTCCAGGTCTTTAATATAAATTATCACGTCAAGATATGCATACACTTTTTTTTATAGCATATCAGAGAATAATGTATTTTTTTTTATCATTCTCTGAAAAATGATAGGAGCTGCCTTCAGCTAGAATAGTATTCTAAGCAATATAAATGTACATAAGGAGTGCTAATGGCATTAATATCTTTTGACAAGGGCACCTGTGGCACCTGGCTGCTAAATTATTACTACTTTTTGTGTTATAATATCCTTACACAGACAAAAAGTATTTCCTGGCAGAGTAACTTGGACTTAATTGCACCAGTGGCCTGAGAGAGAGTCCACGGCAGGGGTAAAAATATCTACCTGCAACGGATGTGTTAGAATTAGACATCTAGTTAGTAGAGGAGATAAACTGAGTTACAGTAGGGTTATTATAAATGTTACCACCGGAGGTACTCGGAGGTGATTACTTACATCCCTCAATTCACGAATTAATTCCTCAAACGAAAGGTTATCTTCCCTGTACTGTCATCATATAATTCCTCAGAGGCTAGGAGTTCATGTGTTATACATTCCTATAGCAACTTTTCCTCGGTGATTAATTAATTAACTCTCTAACTTTCTTTAATTAAGAGTCTATAAATTCATAAGTAAAACTTTAATTAAGTTAACTATTATCTCCCATCTCCTGGCCATTTAAGGCAATTCAAGGAGCAGAATTGAATATATATTACATATAGGGATGATATGAGAAGCTAACAAATTATTAAGAGTTACAAGAAATTATGAAACATTAGCGGTAAGCAAATTTAAAACATCTATAGAAAAATAACTGACAAATTAATTACTGATCCGCAGTCATCTGCTGAAGCATCAGAGACCTCAGCAGTCTGGGTTCATGACTGGTAAGTCAACAACGGACCGTATCCTAGCGCTTCGTGTCCTGGTGGAACGCCGACGTGAGTTTCGACAGGGAATGCTTGCAAGCTATATTGATCTCAAGAAGGCGCTTAATTCAGTGCATCGTGAGTCACTCTGGGATCTTCTGCGACTTCACGGGATTCCTGCAAGGACTATTGGTTTGATGACTGGTCTATACTCTGGAACTGAGAGTGATATGAAGTGTGGGGGAGATGTATCCAGCTTCTTTCCTGTTAATACAGAAGTGAGGCAAGGGTGCGTCTTTGCCCCATCACTTTTCAACACTTGTATGGACTGGGTATTGGGCAAAGTTGTAGATCAAAGTGATTGTGGAGCATCCAGCGGCAACACCAAGATCACTGGTCTTGTTTTTGCTGATGATGCAGTGATCTTTGCTGAGTCGCTGGAAGTCCTGGTGATGGCTCTCGAGGCGCTGCACGAGGAGGCAAAGCCTTTGGGACTTGAGGTCTCCTGGCTAAATACCAAGTTCCAGGTGTTTGGAAGCTTACTATATGAAACAGTACAGTCTGTTCATGCGTGCGACGAGGACATTGAGATCTTGGAAAGTTTTACATACCTTGGTAGCGCAGTCCATAATGACGGTGGGTCATGTCAAGAAGTCTTACGGCGGATTGGCATAGCCCACGGTGTTATGGACTCGCTCAGCAGGAATATTTGGCGTTGTCGGTACTTGTGCAGGAGGACAGAGATCCAAATCTTCAAGTCGTTTGTGACCCCTGTCTTACTCTATGGTCGTGAGACATGAACACTAAATAGTGACTTGAAGAGACGAATCGATGCCTTTGGTAATAAGTATCTTCGCAGAATCATGGGGTACCCCTGGGATGATTACGTTTCAAACAGCGATTGAACCATGTGACTGAATCGAGGCCTATTACCTGCATAGTCCGTCAGCGCCAACTTCGGCTGTATGGGCATGAGCACGCTACCCTGAAACCGTTCCTTCCCATTGGGTTGTATCTGTAAGAGACAATCCGGCGTGGAAAAGGACAAGGGGGCGCCCACAAGGCTCGTGGCTGGGGCAAGTTGATGCTTCCTGTAGAGAGTTGCTTGGTATAGGAAAGAATCCTGCATGGGGACTTGCGCGTGGTGAACCCCAGGAGCGGCGTCTTAGGGTGGGCGAGGCGACGTGCCCCCCGGCGTTAGCCCCCAATGATTGACATATATATTTGATGATGCGTCTGTGTGTGTGCGTGTATATTAGACCTGTTCAGAAAACAATTTTTTCCTATTTTTATACCCTCCTGCACGGTTTCCAATGCTTTTTGACCTGGAAAAGTCGAAAATTACAACCATTATAAGCCAAAATGTCAGAAACCTTTGCCACATGAAGCATGAAGTTCTATTCTATACACGTTTTCTGAAACGCCAGTTTCGGAGCATTTTGATGTTTGTTTTCGCCTATTTTTTCACCAATAAATGGGCATAAGCAGGTTAAAGCAAGTAATTAGATGCTGACTGAAACATCAAAATGCATAGAAACATTTATGGAAATATTACATGTGATATTTACAGACAAATTTTCAAAAAAATTAAACTAAATATAATTTATTTCACTCTAGTCACAAATTCACAATGGTTTTAGCATGACATCTAATGGTCTGTTATGTTTGTTGCAGATCTGTTGAAACCTGCTAACAAATCCAGAGATACTTCACAAGATAACTTCACTATGGCAGTAAGCAAGGAGCTCCGAGGACGCAAAGTTGACATCTCAGAACCTCCACCTGCAGTCCAGAGACAAGCGTCACGCCGACCTGCTACTAGATCTGCTACAGAAACCTTCCTGATCGGCTACCCATCATCCAGCATCAGTGGCTCCCAGTTACCCACCAACAGACAGGCCTTCCAGTACTTCCTCCATCTCCAGAGTTTGCCAGAAAATACAGGGAATCCTAAGCATCAAGACCTCGCCAATGAAACAGTGGAGGCTATAATCCCATTCTGGCAGATGGCTAGGATCAAGACCATGACCAAGTACAATGCAGCGCAGCATTTCATGACACTTCACAAAAAGCACAGAGATCTAGCAAGGAATAAAGGTAGAACAGGTGACCCTGGAGGGAAAAGGAGTGCCTTTGTCCTGAAATTAGATAGCCTGTTCGACATAGGAGCTTCAGATGCCATCCAGGAAATAGAGAGAAACCGACTGCTATCAAGGGAGAAGAAGGACAAGGACATCAGGTTCTACCAGGATCAGAAGACAGAGAGAAAGGCCCACATGTCTGGTCATGACAAAATATTTGAGTCACGGTCCCAGCAGCAAGCAGAGAGGGCTGCAAGACTGCAGCAGAGAGAGGAACAAGATATGAATTTGTCACAAAATTTCTACAATTTTTCAGCTGCCACACAGCGAAGGACTGCTGCTGATGTGTCTACCTGGGCTGACCCAACCGACAGTGAAGGGAATGCAGAGGACATGGATTACCAACAACCTCGTCCTGGATGTTCACATCACCAAGACACTGTGACTCTCACATTTCCCAGGAGGGTCATGGAGTGTGTTGACATCTGCAGTACCGCTGATCGTCTGGGATTGTCTGACAATCAAGTGACAGCCTTAGTCTCTGCTACATTGAAGGCTGGTGGAGCTGACCTGGACAAGTTTGTCATCTCAACACTGCCAAAAACAGTACCTTCTTCAAACTGTGGAATACAACCGTGAGCGATTTGATAGTTTCAAGAAGCAAACTCTGAAAAAATGACTGTGAAGTGTCCTTCTGACATAGACAATAGAGTTTTCTGCCACTTGAAAATAGTTTTTAGAGTCTTTGTCACACATTTTTTGATGTCAAGATTGTAATATTTATGAAATTTATATGAAATTTTCAGAAAATTTAGCTTTTTTTCTGGATATGATGTGTCTTTTTTTCTTGAATGTTTACTTGGATTGTTTTTTCAGAAATAATATTAAAAATGCTTCAATTTGATACCCAATTTGTTGTTCTATCCCAATTGTAACAAAAGTCTCAGGTGAAAAAAAGTCTGGCGGAAGGCAAAATTAGGCGCTTTTCTACTGTCGCGGGCTTAATATCTTGAGGTCCAATGAGGCAAAGGTTCCTGACATTTTAGCTCAAAATGGTTGTGATTTTCGGGTTTTCCAGGTCAAAAAAGCATGAAACTTTGCAGGGGGGTATAAAAATAGGAAACAATTGTTTTCTGAACAGGTCTAATATATATATATATATATATATATATATATATATATATATATATATATATATATATATATATATATATATATATATATATATATATATATAAATATATATATATATATATATATATATATATATATATATATATATATATATATATATATATATATATATATATATATCATGGTGAAAGTGAGGCGAAAGTAATCTGCAGAGTTCACCTATGCTAACCAGCCCACCCACCCCGCTCCCCCCCTTCCGTCCCTACGGGTTTATGTGGTCGTTCATCTGGTTATATTCTCTCCCTTTCCCCCCTCTCTGGAGGATGTGTAGCCTCTCCGTAGGCCTATAAAAAGACCTCCCGAATTGCCTCCAGTACCAAGAGGTCGTGAGAAGATTTGTACACCTGATCTCCACAGCTTCACCGAGTACCTCTTTCTCTTCTTCTGTCTTCACAGCTCTCTTGTATCATTATTGCATGTATTTCCATTATCCTTTGTTAGCACAGACGTATTCTCTTTGCTTTCCTCCTCCTTCACTTGTTCATCATTGCCGAGGCTTCGTCATTCTGCTCCTGTTATAATTTATACTAAAAAGTAAAGATGGGGGCATACGCTATGCTGCGCGTGGCTTAGGCGCTCATCTCCGTCGTATTAGCCATTCAGCCTGTGGTGGGTAGAAACCCGCTACCCCGGGACACATGGCTAGTGTGAAATCCGGGTTATCACAGTTACCTTCCTCAGGTTTCCCCAGGTACCCATTTATCGGTACCTGGAACTGTCGCCGACAAGAATTATCGCCGACGTCGGCGGGTGTTCCAATTTTTCACGTCGGCGAGTGTTCCTGTTTCTGGCAACAGTTCTAGTTTTTTATTTTGAGTTAGGTTATGTAGGTAGGTATGTTGGCCAGGTGACCAATGTCCAGGTTAGCTTAGTGAACGAGCTTGGGGGTCTTTACCAGTGTAACTGTCGCTGAAAAATTCCACGTCGGCGAATGTTCCACTGCCGGCGAGAGTTCTCGGTTGGCGTTCCGGCGAGAGTTCCTATCGGCGACAGTTCCATAAACCCTCAATTCAATTTGAAGAAGAATCACAAATGCAGGTTCCCCTCCAAACTTCCCTTTCCCCTTAATTTTTCATTCATTTGCTTATCTTTCCATATATGAATGCACAGAGGTGCACGAAGGTATACGATATCAACAAAATATCATAAGGAATTCCATACATACATGGAGCAGCGATGCATTAACAAGAAAAGTACATAGTAGGGTATGTAACACTATTAGTTGTCAAAGCCAAGGTCTCGTTACAGGATACGAATGCGAAGATCACAAGAGCTTGCCGTCTATCAGCGGCTATGTAGCGTGATTGCGTGCGATTCTGGAGAGTGGCTGCGGCTTAGAAGTCGTCAAGAGCTACTAACCGTTGCTCACTGTGACAAAGTGGAACAATTTGAAACCATAGGAGTCTCTCTCTCTCTCTCTCTCTCTCTCTCTCTCTCTCTCTCTCTCTCTCTCTCTCTCTCTCTCTCTCTCTCTCTCTCTCTCTCTCTCTCTCTCTCTCTCTCTCTCTCTCTCTCTCTCTCTCTCTCTCTCTCTCTCTTTAACATACACACACTCTTGTTTTCTCTTGTTTGTTTTGAGGATAATGCCTCAGAGCCATAGTGATCTACCGCTGCTGCATATTAGTGTTGGCCGAAGCCACCACCCCGGGGGGGGGGTTACAAACCCC
Source organism: Chionoecetes opilio (assembly GCA_016584305.1). Lineage (NCBI taxonomy): Eukaryota > Metazoa > Arthropoda > Malacostraca > Decapoda > Majidae > Chionoecetes > Chionoecetes opilio. Next base: position 336,593 of record JACEEZ010018404.1, on the reverse strand, counting down.
CGGCTGGCACCCGATACCCATTCACTGCTGGGTGGACAGGGGCTAGGGATTTAAGAAAGACCACCCATCTATCTTTCGCTCCGCCCGGGGATCGAACCCGGGACTTCTCGGTTGTAAGCCGAGCGTGCTAACCACTGCACTACAGAGCTCCCACACACACACACACACACACACACACACACACACACACACATATATATATATATATATATATATATATATATATATATATATATATATATATATATATATATATATATATATATATATATATATATATATATATATATATATATATATATATATATATATATATATACACACACACACACACATACACACACACACACACACACACACATACACACACACACACACACACACACACACACACACACACACACACATACACACACACACACTCACACACACACACACACACACACTTATACACACACACACACACACACACACACACGTGTTTGAAAGCATGAAAACAGGATGCATTTTTCAGGTTTCAGCTTGATGTACTATAATTATTAAACTGCCTGAGGATGATTTGACATGTTATAACACGCATGAATTTTTCTCTTCTCCCCATAATGGTATCTGTTGGCTCATTTCAAATAGATATGTACTACACGCACATCATGCTTTAAAGTAATCGTCCAGACACATTTTTTCTTTGCATAATTATGTTGAAATGTTCATTCAAAATACCTAGTCTACAAAAAATTATTCATTTCCACGTCTTATTTCCCTAGAAACATGACTTTTGTAAAAAGCGCGGGAAAAACAACAGCCCCATTCCAGCCGTGGCGGGAAACTTGCTAGCGACGTCACACGAGTGAGCCTCCCAGCCCGGCCCTATAGAAATACACGGAGACTCGGAGAAAAATGTAGTACTTGGGGAATTTTGGGTGTTTCTGATATTTTTTTTTTGCGATGTGGCATATACTTGCATCCTTCATGGATACAGCAAGAAAGCTGTGCCTTTGCAGAGAGCTTAGCACCCATTTTTGACCTATTTGACCATGATAATATCTGTGCAGCGCCTGGCAATGGCGGGTGAGAGGAGCCCGGCTAGACAATGTGCTTCACACCACGCTCCTCTCACCCGCCACTGTCAGACGCTGCACAGACATTATCATGGCCAAATAGGTCGGAAATGGGTGCTAAGCTCTCTGCAAAGGCACAGCTTTCTTGCTATATCCATGAAGGATGCAAGTATATGCCACATCGCAAAAAAAATATATCAGAAACACCCAAAATTCCCAAAGTACTACATTTTTCTCCGAGTCTCCGTGTATTTCTATAGGGCCGGGCTGGGAGGCTCACTCGTGTGACGTCGCCGAGCCGTGGTGCGTCGTCTGCTGTCCGCCAGTTGTTTTTTGAGAGCTCGGGGAATTTACAGATTTTGAATGCGGATCATTTAAAAACGGGTGACTGAATGCAAAAAGTGACAACATATTGTTGATATACTCGATCATGGCTATATTTTGACTGCATTAAATCAGGAATGATGCAATGGTCTGGACGATTACTTTAAAGGAGCGATCAAGCGGGGTAAAGATTGTGCATTAAAAGCTGCCACATGCGAGGCAGAACTGTTATAATATTTAGGATGAAAACAGGCAGTGGAATAAATTCAAGGAATTCAGCGTAAGTGTTTGAGTGGTATTGAGCCTTTGAGTGGCAGATGCACGCGGTGAACGCTCAGGTCGACTGTCATAGAATAGAAATAGAGAGAGAGATATTTGAAAATGTATTTGAGAAACTGAAAGCTGATAGGAGACTGGCTATTAGAAAAGTATGCGGCGACTGAGGAATATCGGCAGAGTCGTGTCATATCTCTGTAACTGACAATTCTTGCATAAAATGAATATTAGTACCTTTTTTCGCACAATCGCCGCCTCACATTTCCCTCCAAGCAGGATGACTCTGTGCACTATGTAAGCAGGTAGAGTAAGCCCCTGAACGATGTAACTGTTAAGGTTGTGATGATTTGCAAGATTTTTGAGTCTCCATCAAGCAGTGCGCCAGTAAGAGTACGTCAGAGTAATAAGTACGTGTTCCATCACTCCTGCCACAACAACATAACGCGCGCGGCTCACTTTGTGCAGCAGTGTATATTTTCGTTATTTCCAAATAGCAGCACACGACTTCCCGATAGCATATTCCCGTTTTGTATAACACTCCGGCAACTCCGATTCAAGTGTGGGAAATTTATGGGAAATTCTGGAGTTTTAAG
>JACEEZ010018404.1:316842-326842 GCA_016584305.1 Chionoecetes opilio | reverse complement strand
AAATGAGAGGAAACTGAAACACATGTTGGAAGACGGATTAGGCTACAAGTATGGCGTACCCGGCTCGGGACACGTTTTAAAGGGACGGGCAGTCCACGCTGACAGGCTGCCTGCTGAGAGTGAGCTGGAACACGGGCCCTTATTACTTCAAATCCACTCACACGAGAGAGTTGACAATTAGTTTATTTTATAGGCCTAGCTTGGATCTTTTACGCAGTAAATGTTGACGCGATTCTGATAAATACATTATATTTGGCGAATTTTTAAATGTTTTTTGACGCAGTTTGCGTCAAATGCTCTGATGTAGACGGGCCCGTTTTGACGCGATCGCGTCACCGTGCGTGAAAGGGTTAATAAGTAGTTAGCGTAATGATTTACTTAGAGCTAAATAAACTTTGGTTTTACAATAACTTATGTTGCTTGTTGTAGACTTCTGTAACTTTTGTAGACTAGGTATTTTAAAAGCACTTTGAGCTCGCTGCCACGTTCCATCCGCAAGAACTGAGTCAAAAGCAAAGGGGACAGAGGCTGGACGCCTATACTTGATTGGCAGCGAGCGAAGCGAGCTGCATCTTACCATAAGACCCGTGGAACCAAATTTAAGCCAAAAAGTTAATAACTACTCCTAAATATTGTCGGATTGAGCTGACATTTGACATGCAAGTAGTGCTGTCAAAATCAATGGGGGTCTGTGCAACAAACTTTTTGCGTAGAACAAGGCCTTAATGAGTAATTAGCGTAAACTACTCCTACATATTGTCGGATTGAGCGGAAATTTGACATGCAAGTAGTGCTGTCAAAATCAATGGGGGTCTGATAAACAAACTGTTTGCGTAGAACAAGCCCTTAATGAGTAATTAGCGTAATGAGTTAATTGGCTGAAACGTGGCTCGCTGGACCGTTCTAGCCGCAAGAACTGAGCCAAAAGCAAAGGGGCTAGAGGCTGGACGCCTATACTTGATGTAGTAATTGGTTATTGGGAGCGAGCGAAGCGAGTTGCTACTTACCATAAGACCCATTCGCATAAGGGGAATAGAACCAAGTTTAAGCCAAACAGTGAATAACTACTCCTAAATATTGTCGGATTGAGCTGAAATTTGAGATGCAAGTAGTGCTGTCGAAATCAATGGAGGTCTGTGCAACAAACATTTTGCGTAGAACAAGCCCTTAATGAGTAATTAGCGTAATGAGTTAATTGGCTGGAATGTGGCTTGCTGCCACGTTCCAGCAGCAAGAACTGAGCCAAAAGCAAAGGGGCTAGAGGCTGGACGCCTATACTTGATCTTGATTGGCAGAGAGCGAAACGAGCTGCTACCTACCATAAGACCCATTCGCGTAAGGGGAGTGGAACCATTCGTAAGCCAAAAAGTTAATAACTACTCCTAAATATTGTCGGATTGAGCTGAAATTTGACATGCAAGTAGTGCTGTCAAGATCAATGGGGGTCTGTATAACAAACATTTTGCGTAGAACAAGCCCTTAATGAGTAATTAGCGTAATTTTTAATTTGTGCTAAATAAACTTCGGTTTAACAATAACTTCTGTTGCTTGTTGTAGACTTCTGTACCTTTTGTAGACTAGGTATTTTAAAAGCACTTTGAGCTCGCTGCCACGTTCCAGCCACAAGAACTGAGCCAAAAGCAAAGGTGCAAGAAGCTGGACGCCTATACTTGATATAAATGTTATCATCACTAATATCATTATGAATATAATTATTATTGCTATTATTATCATCATTATTATTATAATTATCATTCTCGAGATAATGACTGTGGAAATTATCCCCTAAAACGCTCTAATTTTGACTAAGGTATTAATTTGAATGGTGTAATTTGGCGCCTACCGCCAGGAGTGCGGGATACGAACACAAATTCCACCTATGTATATACTATAATAGGTATGGGTATAAATTAAGATGTATTTAGATATAATTAGATATAATTTTGGTGGTATTCATCTATAATACCACAATTAATCAAAGTATTAACATAATCTAAGAATTGTAAGGAAATTTCCACGTATAGGAACATTGTTGGAACATTGTCCCACGTGGAAGCCCAGCTGAAAGGTTTTCTCAGTGAAGGGAATTTAGTAACCAGTTAGCCACTACCGGACCAAGTCGTAGTGAGCTTTTTGATTGTACACTAAGGTGTAGTCAACCTCATATTAATATGAGTAAACTTTAACCGATCAATCGGTTAAGGAAGGACGAAGTGTAAAACACACTTTGATAATATCAGCTCGCTGAAGCCTTCAGCTTCGCTGAAGGCTTCGTCGGCCGACCACACAATCACGGCCATTACGTGCATCATTCAGCCCAGTCACCACGCCGTCACAAGTTCCACTCCCAGGCTGTTGCGACTCTGTCTACCTCAACCTACAATACTTCCCCAAAGCTAGAGATCAAGCCAAAGCACATTACAACCCACCTGCCACTGCTGAGTATACCTTAGTTAGAGCTAAATAGGGTATCATAGCAGATTAGGTAGAATTGGGTTAATCGCAAGGTGACTTCACGTTAATCAACTTTATAATTTTAACAGTTGTTGTCGACCATCAATTGGTGGTCGATAATTCCAACAATGACATTGATAATTGCTATTGACAATGATAATGATATCAATAATTGAAAGATAAGGATATACAAAAATATATAATCAGAGAGCGAGAGAGGATATATTATAGAAGTGGCTGTCTTCCGCATGTAGGTAGTCAGAAAAGCAGGATGAGGGGTTGGAATGTTCTGTATCGACCTGCTAATCCCTCGGTCACTCCCCGAGTCCTTCCTATTCCGGATCAACTATACCTCTGTCTCACACACACACACACACACACACACACATACACACACACACACACACACACACACACACACACACACACACACACACACACACTCGTGTTTCTCTTGTTTGTTTTGTTTAGAGGATAATGCCTCAGAGCCATAGTGATCTACCGATGCTGCATATTAGTGTTGGCCGAAGCCACCCCCCCGGGGGGGGGGGGTTACAAACCCCCGGCTGGCACCCGGTACCCATTCACTGCTGGGTGGACAGGGGCTAGGGATTTAAGAAAGACCACCCATCTATCTTTCGCTCCGCCCGGGGATCGAACCCGGGACTTCTCGGTTGTAAGCCGAGCGTGCTAACCACTACACTACAGAGTACACACACACACACACACACACACACATACACACACACACACACACACACACACACACACACACACACGAGGACGAGTCTGAGGAAGTGCTGGAAGCCAAGATCATTGAGCTTGCTGACAACATCGGTGTGAAACTCAAACCAGATGAAATATCAGTTACACATCGGTTGGGAAAGCCTAGAGAAGGAGGTAGGCCAGTGATTGCGAGATTTTGTCATAGAAAGAAAAAAAATGAAATAATGAGTAACAAGAAAAAGCTCACAGATAGGCAAAGGAAGGTGTACATAAATGACGACTTAACCTCCCTAAGGGCCAAAATGTTGAGTCTGGTTAAAGAACAGGAAGCAGTGAAAAATGTGTCCACAAGGGAGGGAAGTATACTGGCCTGGCCCACTAGTGGTGGCAGGCCTGTGGTCATAAATAATCCTGATGACTTACAAAAGGTTGGAATTACTTCTCCTGACTGGAAAAAGCTAAATCTGGATCATTTAGTAAGAGGATAGGATAGTGCTGGGGCACAGCACATGTCTAGGCACAATATTGCTCTTTGTGAAAATATAGGCAGCCCTGCACAGGCTGCTCCAAATCTTATTCCTCTTGATGTATTATCTCTCAATGTATGTGGTATTAGGTCAAAGTTTCTATTGGTAGATTTTGTTAACTATATTAAATGTTATGATGTTATTTGTTTAAGTGAAACAAAGTGTGATGATACTGATATGATTAATGTGAAGGAGAATATGGAAAACATTGGTTTTGATATTGTATTCAAGAATAGATGCAAATTAAGCAGGTTTAAGTCCGGTGGTCTACTCATTGCAATCAAGAAGAATGTTAGCTTTAAGTGGAGGCACATCAGAACTAATTATGATTCTTTACTTTCAATTAAAGTAGACAGAGGGAGTGTAGATTTAAGTAAGGAGTTGGTAATAAGTTGTGTTTACATTCCCCCCTCATACTCAAGGTAGGGTAAGGTAGAGCATTTTGATGAATTGGATAATTTTTTACTAACTTATACTAATGATGATTATGTGCATGTACTTTGTGGTGATTTTAATGCTCACACTCTCACTCTGCCTGATGTTCCTTCTGGTGTTGGTGCTGATGATCAGGTGTCTGCTGAGGTATTATACATGAGTTTAAGTGATGTTGGTATATCTGAGTATAGGGCAAACCAAGATTTAACTCCAGACAGGAATACATATGGCAGGAAATTGGTAGCAGTTTGTAAAAATCATCAAGTGTTTATATTTAATGGAAGGATGGGGGAGGATTGTGATATTGGTAAACCTACAACTACACATAATACAACCATAGACTATTTTTTAGGTTCACCAGTGATCATGCAGTGTGTAGAAGTTTTTAGAGTACTGGATTATGATCCACTTTTGTCTGATGTACACTGTGGATTGCATACAAGGATGATACTTAAGGGCCCAAATACTGTACCCACTGTAAACATAAATGCCCAAGAGGTAGGACAAGCAGGGGCAAGGCCAGGAAAATGGAAATCTGAGAAAAAGAGTGTGTATGTGAGGAATATTGATGAAGGCAAGGTAAATGATTTGATGGCAAAGTTGAATGATTTAACCATAGATGATATTAATCAGCAATTAGAGCAAATATTGATTGAACCTGCACTTACAACTTTTCCCCAACATAAGAAAAGAACATACATTAAAAAGACCAACAATGCCACCTTAGAGGGTTATGACAGACAATGTTGGAGATCTAGAAAGGAATACCACAAAGCTAGGCATAGATATCATTTGCACAGGAACAATGTAAACTTTAACAACATGATTGAGGAAAGCAAAATCTATAAAACAAACCTAAAAAGAGTTAAAAATAAGGAGAGGACAAACTTAGTGAAGGAACTTAGAAAATACAGATGTGATGATCCTAAAGTATACTGGAACATTCTAAATGGTCAGAAAAAGAGCTGCCAGATCCCCATTACGTTAAATGAGTTTTATGAACATTTCAGACAATTAGTGGATGATGATAATGCTGATAATGAGGAAGTAAATTTGATAAATGATGATGATAATATGAATACTGAACACTCACCATTACTTAATGATCCTATAACTAAGGAAGAGGTGGTTAGAAGTATTAAGAAATTAGAAAATATTAAATCCCCAGCATCTGACATGATAGTAAATGAATACATTAAAAGTACTCAGCATATTTTGTGCCCCCTATATGTTAAAATGTTTAATGAAATACTTGATACTGGTGTTATGCCATCTGAGTGGTTGGTTGGTATGATAGTGCCACTTTACAAGAATAAAGGTGACATTCAGGATGTTAATAATTACCAGGGGATCACTTTGCTTAGCTGCATGGGGAAGCTGTTCACCTCTATACTCAATGAGAGACTTAATGAATACTCAAATAGTTTGTTAATTATCAATGAAACACAAGCAGGCTTTAGGCATGGATACTCCACTTTGGATCACATATTTTTGCTGAAGTGTGTAATTGATCTGTTTAGCTGGAAGAAAAGGAAGCTTTTTTGTCTGTTTGTGGACTATAAGAAAGCTTTTGATATGGTGTGGCGTGAAGGTTTGTGGTATAAGCTAGTGAGGGAAAAGGTGAATGGAAAAGTATTTAATGTAATCAGAAATATGTACAATAACATCAGGTCTTGTGTCATGCTTAACCAACAGAAATCAGATACCTTTGTATGTAATGTAGGGGTGAGGCAAGGCGAAAATTTGTCCCCTTTGCTTTTTGCTTTTTATATTAATGATCTTGAAAGTAAATTACTTGAATATAATTGTAATTATGTAAATTTTGGTGATGATTTCTTAAGTTCATATATAAAACTTTTTGTTCTAATGTATGATACAATCATATTCTGTGACAGTGGGGAAGGAATGAAGCAGGCACTGATTGCTCTGAATTTGTATTGTAATGAATGGAAATTGAAGCTTAACTGTGACAAAACAAAAATAGTCTTGTTTAGTAGGGGAAAAGCTAACCCAGATAATTATGCATTTGAATTTGGTGGTGAAAACATTGAGGTTGTAGAGGACTATAAGTATCTTGGTGTGTTATTTAATTACAATGGAGGGTTTCGTAAAGGTGAGCTGGAGCTTAAAGAACAGGCAACAAGAGCCATGTACTCATTGATAGGTAGGTGTAGGAAGTTTGACTTGCCAGTTGACATGCAGATTGAACTTTTTAATACCATGGTACTACCTATACTGACTTATGCATCTGAGATCTGGGGATATAATATCATTAGAGAGTTAGAAACATTGCATCTGAAATTCCTTAAACAGTTACTAGGAGTTCATAAAAACTCTAGTAATGATATGGTATATGGCGAACTTGGAGTATTTCCCCTTGGCATACATATAAAAAGCAGAATGATAGGATATTGGTCTAAGCTAATTTCAGGAAAAGATACAAAATATAGCTATATAATGTATCAATGCTTATTGCAGTTGGATAGGTTAGGGATTTATACCTCTCCATGGTTAGCCTGTATCAAAAATATTTGTAATGAATGTGGTATGTCAGGTATGTGGTTGCTGCAAGATGTCCCTAACACAACATGGATTAAAAAGGCTGTGGAATTGAGATTGAAAGACCAGTGGATTGCAACTTGGCATGGCAACTTAGTAACAAAATCTTTATGTAGCAACTACAAGCTGTTTAAGCTAGATTATGGCATGGAATGGTACATTCTAAATTTACAGAAGAGCAGCCGAATCATGGTGACTAGATTAAGAACTAGTAATAACAGATTGCCTGTAAATGCTGGTAGATATGAAGGTGTAAATAGAGATGATCGGATATGTAACAAGTGTGACGCTGGGGTTGTAGGAGATGAGTTTCATCTCCTTTTTAAATGTAATAACACTGACATTGTGAGGTTACGTGACATGTATATACCAAATTATTATACACATAGGCCAACAAATTTCAAATATATTTCGTTGATGCAAAACACCAATGTAAAAGTAATTAAGAATTTACCTTTATTTTTGAGGTCAGTGCTAAGTATGTTTAAATGAGTATTATGTAGAGTTAGTCATTATTATTTTCCAATTTTTTTTTTTTTCATACCTGTTTTTTGTTTCTATTTTTGTTTTGCTTAGTTATGTAACATTATATTTGTATGATTTAAATTGTTCAATCCTTTGGGAGCTGTGCTCCATACTTTTTTATAAAGTCTGAGCTTACCCAATAAATTCAATTCAATTCAATTCAATTCAATTCAATTCAATTCAATTCAATTCAATTCAATTCAATTCAATTCACACACACACACACACACACACACACATACACATACACATACACATACATACACACACACACACACACACACACACACACACACACACACACACACACACACACACACACACACACACACACACACACACACACACACACACACACACACACACACACACACACACACACACACACATCTATGGATGCTCCGTAGTGTAGTGACTAGCACGCTCGGTTTACAACCGAGAAGTCTCGGGTTCGATTCCCTGTCGTAGCGGAGAAAGATGGGCAGTCTTCTTCATACCAGAGCCCATGGCCAGTGTCCACCCAGCAGTGAATGAATGCCTGCTCTTAGCCGGATGACACTTTTCATAAGTCCTCCTGCATTTGGTGCAACCGTGCAGCTGCATGACTTGCTCTACGCTTGACTGTAGTTCCGAAACTAACAACATGATTTTCTAGAAAATACACTCATTGTGATTCCCACATATATATACCCAGTGGCTTCACAGAATACCTAACCTTACCTAACCGTAACCTAAAGTAACCGCGAGTTTTTATCGACCAAATCCCAAAGCGGCTGCACCAAACGCGCGAGGACTTGGGAAAAGTGCAGCCGGGGGTTGTGTCCCGCCTCCCGGGGTGATGGTTTCGGCCAACAGTAGGAGTAAGCACTAATGAAGCAAAATGAATATATAACTATGGAGACGGGGCAATAAGAGTGTAGCTGAGGCCCTATAAAATACAACTAGATAAATACACACACCTGTGATACCAATGGATGCCACCTGAGTGGCTTGGTGTTTAGAGAGTAACACCCAATTGTGTGTCGGACGTTCGATTCTCTGTGCCTCTTGTTCCCGGGGATTTTTCACTGAGAAATTCTGCCGGTTTCTGTCTCTCTTGAGCAAGGGGATGGGTGTGTGGTGTGTGAGGTTCCAGGATTAACCATAGATCGGTCATACTAGTTCCAAGCTCTCTCCGGGAGGATAAAACTAGCGATCACGAGTCAAGCTCGCATGGACAAGACCATGGTGACATACACACACACACACACGCGCGCGCACACACACACACACACACACACACACACACACACACACACACACACACACACACACACACACACACACACACACACACACACACAACACACACACACACACACACACACATACACACACACACACACACACACATACACACACACACACACACAACACACTTATATGTTCTCTAAATATGAAAACACAACAGAAAGGTTAATGGCTGCGATATTGATGATGATAGGGATAAAAACAATAATAAAAGCAGTAATAATAATAATAATAAACTGCGATAACTAGCAGAAGTTACCGTAAAAAGTATGATGTTCTTAAAGAAATGTTTAATGACTGCATACATAACACCGTGTATGTATGCATGTATGTATGTATGAATGTATGTAATATATATATATATATATATATATATATATATATATATATATATATATATATTATATATATATATATATATATATAAATTAATATATATATATAATATATATATATATATATAATATATATATATATATATATCTATATATATATATAATATATATATATATATTAGAGGCAATACTTTCTCCATGAGGGAATCGAGATCTTATAATGAAGATATAAACCAGCGCGGGTAGAAACATCTTGATTGTTTATTTGAACGTTTCGGCTATACATAAGCCATCATCAGCCTAAAATCGGATACAAAATTTTTTGTTAAAAATGAAAATATACAAGTTATAAAATTATTTGCACATTTAAATTGCCTAACCTAAAATAAAATAAAATAGGAATAAAAATTATAAAACAGTAATAAAAATACTACACCTACCAATCAACATCGCAGTGGAGTGTGGGATTCCCACATGGTCTAAAAGCATGTGAAAAGCATATCTATATCAATATATATATGTATATATATACATTATATAGATGTATATATATATATAGATATATAGTATATATATATATATATATATATATATATATTTATAATATACATATATATCTATATATATATCTATATATAATATCTATATCTATATATATATATTTATATATGATATATAATATAATATGTGATATAATATATATATATGTATAATAATATATAATATAATATAATATATTATATATATAATATATATATATATAATATAATATATATATATAATATAATAGTATATATATATATTATATATATATATAGTATATAGATATATATATATAATATATATTATATATCATATATATATATATCTATATCTATATCTATCATATATATATATATATATTTATATATTATATATATATATATATTATATATTATAAATATATAATCATATATTATTATATTTATATATATATATATATATATATATATATATATTACTATATATATATATATATATATATATTATATATATATAATATATATATATATTATATATAATATATTATATATTATAAATAATATATTATATTATATATATATATATCTATATATTCTATATCTCTTCTCTCTCTCTCTCGCTCCTCTC
>JACEEZ010018404.1:309342-314342 GCA_016584305.1 Chionoecetes opilio | reverse complement strand
CTACCTGCCTCCCTACCTACCATACCTACCTACCTACACCTACCTACCTACCTCCCCTCCCTTTACTATACCTACTACCTACTACTATATAATATACTAATATATATACTAAAATATATACTATATATATAATTATATAAAATATATATATATATTAAAAATAGATATATATTTTATAATATTATATAATATAATATATGTATATTATATATATATTAATATATATATATATTAATAATATTATATATAAATATATATATATATATAATATAATATTATAATATATATATTATATATGATTATATATATATATTATATATATATATATATATATATATATATAATAGTATATAATATATAAAATATTATATATATATATATAAAAATATATATTTTATAAAATTATTTATATATAAAATATATATATATATATATATATATATATAATATTTGGGATATATATTATATATATATATATATAAAATTATCATTTTATATATATATTATTATATATTATATATATTATAATATATATATAATAAAATAAAATTACAGCCTGCCCTCTAAAGGGAAAAAATTTCTACTTACTACTCACTTTAAACCCACATGCACTTAATCCCTACACTATCTTCAACCCCAAAATTTTCATTAGGGGCGACCATTCACTCCCTGGGAGTCCCTTCCCGGGGGAGGGGCCATAAATATCCCCGGGTTTCGGACCGCTCAAAGGTGACGATCGAGGTGTTTTGATACTTTTTCTACCCCTTTTTCCCCCTTTAAAAACCTTTCTGAAAAACTTCGTGGTCTTAGTCAATTTTCTCTCTTTGGAAAAATCTCCCCCCTCCTCTAAACCTCATCTTTTTTTCCTCACCAAAACCCAGTTGTCTGGGAGCACTGATAGCAGTTTTTTTTTCCCTTTTGTCTCCTCCCCAATTTGTCTCTGTTTTCAATTTTAAACCCCAAAAAGTTTGGCTGTTGCGTATTCGTTCGCAATGACATCACTTGCTCTCGTCCCCAAAGGGCCTTGTTTTTTCTTACGAATTTTCAAACCATCTGGTTTGGGACTTCAATGTCACTCTCTTACTAAATTTGGTCTGTGCGTATATCTCTCCCCAAAACTCCTCGCCCTAGGGTAACTTCTTCGACTTTTAAAAAAAAAAAAGGGGAAAGCACTTTCCCCATCTCTTTTTCCTTTACCCAGAAATTTCCATTTTTGGGGACTTAAATGTTCCCACCAATTTTGGTTTTAATTTCTTTCACTGCCAACCGGGTAAAACAACCTACAACTTTTCTATCCTCCAAGACCTAGACCCAGGGGGTCCCAGCCCCCAAACCCGTATTTTTTTTGACCCCCTTTGGAGACAAGCCCAATATTGTTGACTTTTCCTAACTATAAACCCTTCTGCTTACTCTGTAAACCCAAATTTCTTTTTTGGGGTTTCCCTCCGGTCACAATTTTATTTCTGAAACCCCAAGGTTCATGCCCTTTGCCGCTTTGGGGAAACCCCCTAAGCGGAGGGCTTCTGGCATTTTCAACTCAGCTAAGTGGGAAGCCCAAAGGGCAGTCAAACTCTGTTTTTCCCCAGGGGAAATAAATTTCCTTCAAATGTCAAAAAACCCACTCTTTGTGCAGAGGCGCATAACTGAGGTCATGGGGTTTTGGCAAGGGGCCCTACATTCCACACACTTTTCTCTAATCCAAAAAGCCCGTAAAACCTTGGTTTAAAACTCGGGCTTGTTTCCCCTTTCCCTTGTCCGTGATAAAAGGGGTTTGGCTCAAAAACGGTCCTTAAGAAATCCTCTCCTGAAACTCATGGCCCTATATTTTCGGGCCCGTAATCATCGGCCAAAACTTTATTTTAAAACTTCCCAAAAAAAATTTTTCCCATTCATGGGAAAAATGTCAAAACTTTTTGAATCTTCCCCCTTTTATTTCCCTGGCATCTTTTAAAAATATCATTTTAAAATAATTTTTCGCTTCATTTTTCCCCCCTTTATCCCTTAACCCAATGGCTCCACAGCGTCCCCTCTACTTCTAAAGCTTGAACTCTTGGGCTAAAAAACCTTTGCAAAAAATTCCACTTTTGGTTGTAAAAGGGCTTTTTCCCTCCTTCTCCTCCCCCCTCGGGACTTTTATTATGCCCGGCCCTTTAAAGATCCCCCGTAATAAATTGTTTTCTTTCCCCTTTTTGGGGCCTTTAATCCTCGGAAGGTTTTACGTTCCTGGGGAAAGGTCCCCCCTTTTGGGTTCTAAAAAATTTTGCTTCGGGTGTTTTCCCCTCCCGGGTTTTAAAAATTTTTCCATTTTTGGGATATCTACTTCGCCTTTCCCCTTCTTGCGGGAATTTGGCAAAAACCCAAACCCTGTCCTAAGAAGGGGGGGACCTTCGGGGCCCCTTTCCCAACTCCCGCCCTTTATATTTTGACTTCCTGCCTTTCAAATTTGTTAAAATTATACTTGAAAAGGGAAGATTTTTAAAGAAATCTATCTGCCCCCTTTCTTTACCCGGTCGTCAGTCCCGGTTTTTTCAAAAAGGGCGATTTTACTGGCGATTTTCAGTTTTCCCTAACTGAATCTTGGTCATCCCCCTTTTGGGGGTTTGGGGTGAATTTTTTTTGCTGTTCCCCTTTACTTTCCCAAAAGCTTTTGATGGGAGTCTGGCAAAAATTTTTAAATTTTTTCCCAAACAAACCCTCTTTCCCGGTTTCTACCTTCTTTTCTTTTACCCCCTTTTAAAGTTTCCTTTCAAACCTTTCTATTGCAGCTATTCTAAAAGGCCCCATTTTTTCTCAAAAAATCTATCAATAGTGGTGTTCCCCAGGGGTTTTGTCCCATCACCCAATCTCTTTCTATTATTCATTAATTTATTTTCCTTTAAATCAACCCCAAAGCCCCTATCCCCTCCCACGCCCGATGAATTTTCTACCCCGCATTTTTTTAACGGGCGTTTTTTTTTAAAACTCCCCAAATCAACAGGGAATAAATGATTTCCCGGGGAGGGTCCACCGGGGCGCCTAAAATTTTGATCTTTCTATAATTTCTGATTGGGGCCCAAAACAAACCTTTTTTTTGGTTTTAATGCCTCAAAAACCCCAATTTTCCCTTTACCTATCTACTCGAAAAAAAACCCACCCAAAAACTATCCCCCCTTTTTTCAAAACCTCCAAAAATGTCTCCTTCTTCTACAAAAGAACATTCTAGGACTTCCTTTCTAAAAATTTGAACTGGAAATCTCACATCTCATCCTTTGCTAAAACAGCTTCTAAAAAAGTTTGGGGTGGGTGGGGGTCTTCGTCCTTTTTTTTCTCCCTCCCCAAATTTTTTGCTCCCCCAAAAAGGGCCTTTTTCCGCCCCTGTATGGAGTATGTCTCCCATTTTTTGGGGGAGGATCCCTCTACAAACTCTCCCAAAAAGGGGTTTATTCAAAAACTTTTGTTTTCATCAACCCCCCCTCCCCCCGATGACCGTCTTTTAATTTTAAAAACCCCCGGCCCCAATGTTTCTTCTCTTTGGCCCCTTCCTTTCCCCCGCTATTTTTTATGCTCACTGCTCTTTTAAAATTGCTTTAAACATGCCCCCCCCCCCTTCCGCGGCCTCTCTGCACAAGAACCCTTTTTTTATCTTTCATCCCTATTTTGTCCCCCTCTTCCTAAAGCAAAAATAAATCCGTAAACTTAACCCTTTCATCCCTTTCCGGGAAACTCTGGGAAATCTCTTCCTGTTTCTATTTTTTCCAAATTTTCCCCATGAAATTAAAAATTTTCAAAAAAGAGTAACAAGACCCTTTCCCCAACTAAATTGGAGGTTTTTCCCCCCCTGTTTTTATTTATTCTCTTTTCTGTCTTTTTTTATGGAGACTGGGAAAATATGCGGGCTTTGTGTTTTCCCCCCTTTTTTTTTGTGGCCTTGGGGCCTTTTAAAGTGTGTCTAAATAGATTCAGATTGACTCGACTTAGGGTTGAACTTTTCATCTAAGAAACTAGAGATTGTTTTTTCGATAATTTTAAGGGAATAACCATTATTTTTGAAAAAATTAGTAAGGAGTTAAATTTAATTATCGAAGGCAAACCAGTTGGAAAATAAACTATAACATCTGTTTAGTAAAGTCTTAATAGTATTGGTTTTAAAAAGTTTAGGGATGAATGATAAATACTGAGTACCAAGGCCTGTGAAGGTAGGTCTACGATAGGCTGAGGTAGTAAAATAAATATACTTACGTGTAACTAAGATATCTAGAAATGGTAGTGATAATTGGTTTTCAACTTCATATGTGAACTTAATAATTTGATGTTAAGAATTAAAGTAATTCAAAAATAAGGGAATAGTTCAACATTCTTAAAAAGTAAAAAGGTGCCATCAACGTAACGTTTGTAATAAAAGTGTTTAAAAGAGTTAGAACAGTTAGACAGCCAAATTTGTTCATGATAACATAGAAAAGCAAGGGAAGGACCCAAGCTGAAGTTGAAAACCAATTATCACTACCATTTTTAGATATCTTAGTTACATGTTAGGATAATTATTTTACTACCTCAGTCTATCGTAGACCTACCTTCACAGGCCTTGGTACTCAGTATTTATCATTCATCTCTAACCTTTTTAAAACCAATACTATTAAGACTTTATTACACAGATGTTATAATTTATTTTCCAACTGGTTTGCCTTCGATAATGAAATGAAATTCCTTACGGAACTATTTTTTTCCAAAATAATGGTTATCCCCTTAAATTGATCGAAAAACAATCTCTAGTTTCGTAGATGAAAAGTTCAACCCTAAGCCGAGTCAATCCGAATCTATATTAGACACACATTATATTAAACTTCCATTTTATGGCCATCTTAGTTATATCATTCGTCAAAAACTCAATGGTCTACATAAGTTACACTTTCCTAACTCAAAATTTTAATTTGTTTTTACTAATCCATTTACTATAAGAACACATTTCAAATATAAAGATCCTATACCTGAAACTCTTATCTCCAATATAATTTATGAATTTG
>JACEEZ010018404.1:254342-304342 GCA_016584305.1 Chionoecetes opilio | reverse complement strand
CCCATCACCCCACCCATTCACTCACCCATTACCCATCACCCTACATCAAGGTTTCCTCATTTCTCGCAACCCACTTTTTTTCACAATTATCGCTAATAGGCTGCTAAAAAAAAAAAAAAAGTGATCGGATCATCTCATAATTGGGCTTAAAACCTTCCCCTGGTCAACCCGTTTCCAAAAATGTGCCATATGAGTGTATTGCGCCACGGGGGGCGGAACCTATACCAGACACACACACAACACACACACACACCCCACACAGACAGACAGACAGACACACTTTCGCTTATATTTACCATTACCCATCACCCCCCACCTATTCCTTCACCCATCACCCATCACCCCCAACCCATCACCCCCCACCCATTCACTCACCCATCACCCCACACCCATTACCCATCACCCCACCCATTCACTCACCCATTACCCATCACCCTACATCAAGGTTTCCTCAATTCTTGCAACCCACTTTTTTTTCACAATTATCGCTAGTAGGCTGCTAAAAAAAAAAAAAAAGTGATCGGATCATCTCATAAATGGGCTTAAAACCTTCCCCTGGTCACCCGGTTCCAAAAATGTTTCATATGAGGTGATTGCGCCACGGGGGGCGGAACCTATACCAGACACCACACACACACACACACACACCACACACACACACACACAGACAGACAGACAGACAGACACACTTTCGCTTATATTTACGATTACCCATCACCCCCCACCTATTCCCTCACCCATCACCCATCACCCCCAACCCATAAACCCCCCTCCCATTCACTCACCCATCACCCCACACCCATTACCCATCACCCACCCATTCACTCACCCATTACCCATCCCTACCTACATCAAGGTTTCCTCAATTCTCGCAACCCACTTTTTTTCACAATAATCGCTAATAGGCTGCTAAAAAAAAGAAAAAAAAAAGTGATCGGATCATCTCATAAGTGGGCTTATGACCTTCCCCTGGTCAACCCGGTTCCAAAAATGTGCCATATGAGGTGATTGCGCCACGGGGGGCGGAACCTATACCACACACACACACACACACACACAGACAGACAGACAGACAGACAGACAGACAGACAGACACACTTTCGCTTATATTATTATAGATACATATAGTTATATATACATACATTTATATATACATACATTTATATATACATACATTTATATATACATACATTTATTTATATATATATACATTTATTTATATATGCATACATTTATTTATATATACATACATATACAGATACACATACACATACACATACGCATACGCATACGCATACGTATACGTATGTGCATTAACCAGGCACTGCAGAGTATCGCTTCCTGGGGCAAGAGATGGCAGGTCGCTTTTGCACCAGACAAGACCCAAGCCGTTCACATCTCCCGCAGGCAAGATGCAGTCAATTAGAGAGAACTGAAACTCGAGAAATGCCAGTGGTCGCTGGCAGTTTTAACTCAAAGGTTGGTCTACTGTGTTTTGGCTCCGCGACTAATATTTTTCATAAATTAATTTCGCGATAAACATTGATGCACCGCATCTGAATACCAAAAAATATAGTTCTTCTGTTGTTCTACTAATTATATGGATGACATTCATTACGATGGAACGTTCTATAATAGCAATTTAATGCAAATTACTCGCCTTGAGTAGCAAAGCTTAATATATTTTTTACATGTATATTGTGGCATGTAAAATTTGGGTGATGTTCACACTGTTTTCTAAGACAGTACTGCTGCGTCTGGCAAACGGGTTGTCAAAATACAATAAGCAATGCCCTTTGGGAAAAAAGAAAATAAAGAATGCCGAAATCGGCTTGTTGCTGCGACAATGTAGGTTATAATTGTGGAGGCGACACGCCGCGGCGGGGAGTGGTGGGCGGGGAGAATGTGGCGGGGCGATTGAATCAAAACATTGCTACTTCACGCGTCGACTCAATGCACTTCCAGGCTTTCTATCTGATTGATACACAATAATAACAGGAAAATATGACTGCCTAGGTATAGATAACTTCTAAACATACGTTATTGACTATATAATATCATAAGAGTAACATTTACCTCGCCTCCTCAACTATAACCTACTTGGTTATTTGGTTAAATGCATGTTTTACAGACTCAGGCTTCTATACAATATACATATAGAAGAAAATCGTTCTTAAAATTATACTTTTGTGTTTTAAGTGCAGTGGAATAAGCCCATATTTTTCTTTCAAGTTGACCAACTTTTCACCAAATTGTGAGTTAAAACTGCCAGCGACCACTGGCATTTCGGTGTTGCAGTTCTCTCTAATTGGGACAAACACGCCATTCTTCTGGAAGGCAGAAACATACACCTCCAGGAGTCAGTCAACATTCTAGGGGTCGAGTTGGACTCTGGCCTCACATTCACCAGCCACGTCAGGAAGGTCGCCAAGGATGCTGCCTGGAAACTGAGCTGCATCCGACGCGTCGCGCACCTTCTGGACGCTCAGGGAGTCGGCACATTCTACAAGTCACAAGTCCGCTCTCTGATGGAATACTCGCATGGTCCTCCTACCCCCGTCATACCTCGGCCTGCTTGACCGGGTTCAAGCCAGAGCCCAGCGGCTGGCCCGGCTGAAAGCCTCTGATGCTGCTGCACAGATCTTTCAACCTCTTCAGCAGCGGCGTGACGTGGCAGGCATGTGCGTCATGTACAAGGCTCACAGGATGGAACTCTTACAACTGGCAGCGCTGCGCCTCAACCCACGGGCACCGCCCTCCCATGCTACCCGTGCGGCCCACAACATCAACCTTCAAGTGACTTATGGCCTTCGCGTGGACGGACGGAACATTACCTCCGCTCCTTCCAACCGTGCTATGGTCGACTGTGGAACACCTTAGTGCGTCAGACCGACCTGCACCCCACAACTTCCCTGCACGCCTTCAAATCGGGCGTAAATGTCTAGTGCTAGCGGAACCCACGCAATAAAAACATGCGATAACAACAATGACTAAGCAATTGTATTATAAGATTGATTTTACATATAAATATGTATAACTTCTTTATATATAGTATGTGTATATCAATGTATTAGTACTTGCTTTAAATTATTTGTATTAGCGTATAGTTATTAGTATAATTTGTTTATTATTCGCGTATTAGTTTATACTAGATAATTACTGTACTTTTTTATATTAGTTGTATAATTATTGTCATGAATAAAATATAATACTGCTAGAGAGAGAGAGATTGATTGATTGATTATAGTTTTAAGGCGCCGCAACTGCGGGGTTATTGACGCCTGCTTACAAAAGATACATGTAAAGTAAAACTAAAAAACAAAATTTAAGATAGAATAAAAATATTGAAAATTACGAAATACATAAAAGAACAAGAGTACATTAAAAGCAATCATAAGTTAATATTAAAAACATCATAACTTGTTGAGAAGGCCAGCCTTCTCAATAAATGTATGGACTTCATGTCCCGGAGAGAAACACCTCTCTCCCAATGCCAGGGAGAGACGGTAAGCACCGTCCGACCCGCGACACCGGGACAAAAATTGCACACGTAGGTCCCCAAGACTGGGACACTCGACCAGCAAGTGCCGCACAGTTAAGGGGACCAAACAATCATCACAGTAAGGAGGGTGGCCCCCCTCCATGAGGAACCCATGAGTATATAGAGTGTGACCAATACGCAATCGTGCCAAGGCAGTCTCCCATCTCCGGAGAGACCGCAGTAGCTCCAGTCCTCGATACTTTGGCGGATGGTGCGCAGTTTATTTTGCCCTATAGTAATCCAACGTTCTTGCCAGCTGTTGTGAACTGATCTATGGATTGCCGAGCGTAGGTCCGTAGCCGGCACTGCAAAATGTGATAGAGCTGGTCTTTTAGCTGCAGCTTTTGCCAAGGCATCAGCTTCCTCATTACCGGCAACACCTACATGTGCCGGTACCCAACAAAAGCTGACCGTCCGGCCTCGCCTCTTGAGCAGATAAAGCCATTCCAGGATGGCATTGACCAGCGGATGGGGAGAGTTAAAATTACATAGTGATTGAAGAGCACTACAAGAATCACTAAAAATTGTAAAAGAAACATCCGGAAGGGTAAAAATAATCATAAGAGCATATAAAATAGCACTTATTTCAGCCGTAAAAACAGATGAAACACTTGGAAGGCTGACGCCTTTGTTAAACGATGGAAATACGACACCGTATCCAACTCCTTCGTCTGATTTGGAACCATCAGTAAAGGCAGGGACTGAACTCTGATTTGTGCAAAAGTGGTCTAAAAACTGGGCACGCTCAGCCTGAGGATGTAAAGACCCTTTTGAGAGCGGAAGGCTTTTGCAAAAGGACACTTCTGGGAGAAGCCATGGACCGACTGTCGTAGGCCTATGCGGGCAGATCCGTAAAGCAGGGAAGGATAGCGTCTCCATAATAGCTGTCAATCGGAAACCAAGGGGCTTTGGTAAGCTTCTTCACCCATGGTAAAGTAACGAATATTCCATTGGAGGATTGAAGATGTTATTTCGTGCGTGAAGATGATGCAGAAGCCTTACGGCTTGTAGACGCTGCGCCATTTGAAAGCCCAGCATCTTTTTTCTGTGTTGTAGAAGATGGTAAACTACTTTTCTGTACATTCCCAGATGTCGGTTGGCGCTTGCGTACATCCGGCCGGTTTGAAATCGGGTTCTCATACGAGGACCCGCGGCAGTAGTAGAGACCGAAATGTCCCCACCAAAGATGCAGATTTCTGACAGAAGTTTTTAACCACTTCTAGGTTTACTGATAGCTCCCGACGAGGGTCTTGAAGATTGCTTATCAGCATGGCTATCAACTACTTGTGTGTCCATAAGTTGTTAGACACCTTCGCCATCAGCGTGTTGTTGAGCTGTGTCGTAGTCCGGCCGCTAAGGACCAGATTTCAAGAGGATGGGGACATGCCGGATAAAGCAACCAAATTTTGTTCAGGCATTCTACAGGGTCCTAGCTATGATTTTGAGAGGGGAGACAAACGATCCAAATTACTCAGAAGCCTCTATAAACCATTTTTGTGATAACGGCTAATTTCACTTAGAAAAATCTTGATGAAATCAAGATTCGCCTTTAATGGCAAAAGAAATATTCCGTATATGCAATACATCCACTAGTTTTTTTATTTTTTTCATCCCTTCTTATACTTCAAATCACACTTTTCAATTTTACCAGGACAACCGTTCTATTACAATGGAATTTAGGCTTACATGTATGACCATAAATTACTTACGTACATGTACTTAGTTAAGGATGCAACAATGTCTGCTAACTGTTTTTTTTTGTGTGTTGCAGATTTTGAAGAGCCCCAGTCCTCTCTGTGATGGATTGGTCGCGTGTGCAGTCTCCCCAGAAGAAAACCTCTGAGCCACTTCGCTGCCCCTTAAATGCACATGGAGCGGACAAGTCGGCGCCAGCTGTCTAGGGGATCTTTCCTGGAGAAAGTGACTCATTTTCAGAGAACTCAACGCTCTGCCAGTCCCTCTTGCTTTTGGTGCTGCCACAGACGTGGATGAGTTGATCAGGAATCATGCCCAGTGGCACAAATCATGTCACGACCAATTCAACACACAGAAACTGGCAAGGGCGAAGAAGCGAGGGAGAGAATACCCACTCCTGCTCCAGAAGACCGATGCCGTCGTCCACGCAAATGTTTCGACAAGACCACTGCATATTTTGCACCAAAGAAGATGGACTCCTGCATGAGTTCAAAACCCTAGGGCAGATGAACAATTTTTAGGTCAATGGCCCAAAGATCTGTTGGATTCAGATTTGTTGACCAGGATTGAAGGTGTCGGTGACCTCATTGCACGGAGGCCAAGTACCATCTTGCTTGCTTGGTTGGACTGCGGAATCGTCACCGGTCCCTGATCGGGAACAGGGAACCTACAGGATGCCAGAAAACCCAGACAAGAAAGCCCGAGCAAGAGCATTTGCTGAGTTTGGTCACTTACATAGAGAATGAAGTGAAGAAGGCACATTGCTCTTCAAGTTGCTTCCCTACGGCATCTCTACGAAAGTCGTCTTGCTGACTTTGGCTCAGGAGTGAAGTCAACAAAGTTCGCTTTAAAGAGCAAACCCTAAAGCACTTTCCATATTCACAAGAGCAAAGTGATGGAAAAAATGTGCTACTTGTCTTTGAAAAAGGCATGCAACAAATGCTGAAACAGGCCATGGAGACTGACTATGAAGAGATGCACTAATTTTGGCAAAAGCTGCCAGGATTGTGCGAGAGGACATCTTTCGTTCCTTTTGGTTTCAACTCAGTGGCTCCTTTCCCCCTGACTGCCAGAAGAACTCTGTTCCAGCCAACCTAAAGGGTAGGTGACCATGCTGATGAAAGGAGCTGACTTGAAAGATCAGGACTGCACAGATTCCCAGGCCTGTCTCACTCCCCTCACAGATCATACTCTTCAACTGCAAAAAGAGAGCCAGAAGAGACAAGCAAATACCAAGCAGTCATCACGACATTCGTTGGAAATTGAGCCACCCGTGAAAACCTGGACACCTTTCTTCAAGCATGAGAATCACCCATACCCTCCTTCTTTGGCTGAAAGAGGGAAGCTGCGAAAAGGGAAGAAGTCCGATCTCACCAACATTCTGGCCCAAAGACGCAAGAAGAACCCTCTGGCTCATTTGATGTTAGAGTGCTCGATGTGCTGGCTGTGGTACACCTCCTCCCAGGGGACGGGCATCACTACATTTGACGATTATGCAAGTGGAGTGTTTGTTCCCCACATCATGGGGCAACTGGAAAACCTTATGAGAGTAGATGTGGTATGGGACGGGTACCTGGACAACAGTATCAAAGAATCAACCAGAGAGAAAAAAAAAAAAACGGGGGAAAGGTGTACGAAGGAAGGTGGCAGGCCAGACCAGGTCCCAGGCAATTGGCCCGATTTCCTGCGTGACCCCCACAAAAAAGGTAGAACTCTTCCAGTTCCTATCAGAGAAGATTGTATCCACTACCTTCCCAGACGGAAAAGCAGGTCTTTGCCAACATCTGGAGCCTCTGTAGTCTGCAGTGGCACTGACCACTCGATGCCGCCATGTGACCACGAAAAGGGAGACACAAGATTGTGGTCCATCTACAAGATGCCCTAGAGAGTGGATGCACCACATGCTTGGTACGCACAGTGGGTACTGACGTTCTGCATCCTCATCGGGAAGTATCACTTTTCTAGCCAGCAAGTATCCATCGGCTGACATCTGGGTCGCCTTCGGCAGTGGCAAAAACTTCCTTTTCCTACACATCAAAGCCATCTGTAGTACTCTGGGCAAAGAGAAGTCCACGCGCTACCAGTGTTCCACAGCTTCACAGGGTGGGGATAAAGAATTTTTTCTTTCTTTGGAAAGGGGAAAAGTCGGTTTTGGGAAGCATGGGGTGCCTATACCAAGTCATAGATGCCTTCAACTTCACGTAGAACATCCCCATGCACAAATCACCGTGGATTGCCAAGAGTTTTCCCGATGGGTGGAACGTTTTTACAGTCGTTATATATGACAAGACCAGCCCTCTGGTGCGGTGAATGAAGCAAGAAAGGAACTGTTCTGCCAGAAAAACAGAACGATGGAGAACATTCCCCCAACTCAACAGGCCCTGCTGCACACCACCAAACGTGCAGTGTACCAGGCTGGCATCTGGAAAAACCTGTCACCAGGCCCAACAACAGACACCAATGCTGAAAGGGTGCGGTTGGACACTGGATGCAGAAACAAAGTCCTGGGTTTTCCCGTCTGGGGCTCGCAGCCTGCGGCAGCAAAAGGGTGTAAGTGAACTTGTGAAGTGTGCCTGGCAAAAGTGCTGCAGGTTGTGGCGGGAGATGTTCATGCAAGAAAGCCAGCTGGAAAAAGCACCGAACTGTGCAGCTGCAAATGTGAGAAGTAACACATAAATTTCAATTATGAATCATACCTGCATTTTGATACTGGTGCTTAACAAAGACATGGCATTCCTGCAGCTGTAACAGGAAGAACATGATTGTTGTATAATGAGCTTATGAATACTTATTTTTCTAATGCACCGTCAGTAGATTAACCACTGTCATTTTGAATTGCAAGGAGTATGTTTTAATTCGTGTTCTGCTAATAAACTAAATGGCATTTCGCGATGTCCGCAGGGGAGTTTAAAAATCGAATAAATATTGAATTTATGTTTTTTTTGACAGCCATATTGAAATATTTTGTTCTGGGGTTATTAATAATAATAATAAGATAACTTGCATCCAATAAAAAATTATCCCCTTTTGACTATTCTTTTAAAAAACCCATTTACCCTAATTTCCACATGCGGAAATGTCAAAATAAAAAAGCGTTCCTTATAGCCATCTGAGTGTGGGATCATTTGGGCTCCCCTCTCAAATCATAGCTAGGAGCCTGTAGAGTGCCTGAAAAAATTTTGGTGCTTTTATCCGGCATGTCCCCATCATTTCACTAAGCTGCCTCACTCACTATTGTCATTTTTCCCGTGTGCGGCATGCACTACACGAGAGGTGGTTGGAGGCTCATTATGAGAGGATCAGCAGACTCCACAGAATCACACGGCATAGCGAGAACTTATTCTTCATTGGAAAGGATGGGTTAGGGTTTTAAAAGAATGTGGTGGGGGAACTGCAGGAGGCTGATTAGGCGTCTTAGAAGAAGCAGCAGTCATCGCGGATGCGTAGGTCCTTCTTCCTCCCCCGCCTGCTTTTCTGTGGGAAAGTTCTCTTCTGGCGCTCCCAAGACTGATAAATTGGGAGTTGGCCAAATAGGGATGTCTTCTTCTAATTTATAAGTCCCACCCCTGTCGGAACTCGGTGGGGGATCAACACGGCAGTGGAAACAGTAGGGAGTTGACGTACAGTCAGCTGTGGCATGGGCACCCAACGCCGAGCATCGACCACAGCGAGGAGGGGATTTACAAATTTTTTTTCCGTGCCCCAAGCTGTAGCACTCCCTAGCACTGCATAGGGCGGTCGATAAAGGCTTTTATCTCTAGAGACTGGGGACCGATCCTGATGGAATCGGGGAGACTTGATCCGTTTGAAATTTATAATGATTACGTTTTTTTCTTCCTCTGACCTTATAGACCTGTTGAACTCTTCCGGACCCATGTTTAGTATTTTTTGCCTCCGAAAACTCAAAGAGGTCGTAGTTGTAGACTACGCCATTGCTGGTATTGAATTTTGGATGAGGGTTTTATGGTATCAAAAATGCTGTCTTCGGTGATGGGCATGTGGAAGAGCATCCGAGCCTGATTTTTGGTCCTTGGCTCGGATTAGAACCCCCCTGCCATACCGTTTCAGGTGGCCTTCCGGGATCATTCCAAATTTTTTTCTCCAAAAACCGCGCCGCAAGGAAAAGTTGCCACCACTCTCCTTATAATACGCCACTACCAAATAGGGTAGGGCTATGGCGGACAGGTGGAGTAGATGTAGTAGTTTTTTTCAAAGTGTAGGGATGTAGTCATCATTCCGTCTCCAACATTTACAGAGCGAATGAGTTCGGCTCTGTAATGTCTCGCTCCAATTTCCATCTTTGTGGCTTCCTCATAAGCAGAGGAAGCATCATCTGCCGCAGCAAAATTTATGTAGCACCTATTTGATTGTCCATTGTCATCATAAATAAGACGGATGCGGCGAACCACACCATAAGCCTTGAAAATATCATGTAATGCTCTGTATGACAAGGCCTGGGACACGTTGGACAGAAGCAAGGTGTCCAACGTAGAAGTGCCCCGAGGGCCAGGCTCGTCTCTCAATCCCTGTCTGCGTCCCTTGATGCGGGGACCGCCAGACCGGGGAGCTGAGGAGGAAGGGGCGGCTGCCCGCTTCGTGCCACGTCGGGCCTGGAAAGGCGCCAGAGTGGCAATGTGAGAGGATTCAATGGGAGAAGTCGAGGACAAGCGGACGTCAGGGAGAGAGGCAGGCCGGGGTAAATCTTTAGTTTTATACATAAACAATATTACTTCCCTTCCCCACGCCCCCACCCACCACGGAGCCCAACGAGGGGAAGCTGTCTGTTGGGGAAGGACCTCACCCAACAGCTCCAGGGGTAGCAGGGAAGTATACGCTTCGGTTGCCTAGTGTGTGGTGGCAGCCGCGGGACCGATGCGGTGCCCACCAGGCAACCTCCGCTTGGCCCTAGCCAACGCATGACCAGCCGATTGATCCAGCGGGGCCACACTGGACCTCCCGTCTTACCCCAACCCCCTACCAAAGAAGCGTGTTGCCCACCGAAGGGAACTACAACCCGCCCCGCGGTGGACTCAACTTCCAGATAGAGGGGCTTGTGAGGAATATACAGGATGCCACGCACGGCTAACACGTGGGGAGTGGAGCGTGAAGTATAAAAGGAAGAAGAAGCGTGAGACGGAAGAGAAGGGTCTCACCGGGCCTAGAATCGCCCTAAGAAAGGAGAGAAAGGGGGATGAAGCATAAAGGCGACATCACCGGAAGGCTCCACCTCCCAGTGACGAAGGGGGAGCGCTTGGTCCACGAGGCCGACGGCCACCGAACCCAACAATGGCAGGCAGGCCGCTAGAGTAGGTGGCGCCGTCGACCACGCTTCAAGCCTCGCCACCACGACAAGGTGACTCCCCACAGCGGGGGGGGGGGGGGGAGAGGAGAGAGAGAGAGAGAGAGAGAGAGAGAGAGAGAGAGAGAGAGAGAGAGAGAGAGAGAGAGAGAGAGAGAGAGAGAGAGAGAGAGAGAGGAGAGGAGAGAGAGAGAGAGAGAGAGAGAGAGAGAGAGAGAGAGAGAGAGAGAGAGAGAGAGGAGAGAGAGAGAGAGAGAGAGAGAGAGAGAGAGAGAAGAGAGAGAGAGAGAGAGATAATCTTATATAAGGTGATTTTGATCCGTTTAAAGTTTGATTCTATCCCCCCCGTCCACAAAAGCTTAATTCTGCTCTCCTTCCTGCCCCTTCCCCCTTCCTTCTTCCCCCTTCTTCCTCCTTCACTTCCTTCTTCTCTTCAAAGATATTCGTGTCCTACATTGGGCTACTTTGCATACTTTTCAATCGCTTATTGGTTTTATAAATTAATGATTCCTCTATTTTCTTCTTTTTTACTCATAATCTTCTTCTTTATACCCCCATTATCATCATTCTCTTCATCATCATCGTCATTATTGAAACCTGGAAAATCTGAATACTTCTACAGTACATTTCCAGTCGGTGTACAGCAAACCAAAATGAACAAGGGCAAAGGGCTGGAAATTCTGCGTGAAATTTGATGCTTTCTAGAAAAAATAATGAAGTAGGACAACGTCAATTAAACTGTTGTTGTTATTTTAGTCAATTTCCAGTTTTTTAGTGTAGTCACACATTTCTACGTCAATGTTGTACACAATACATCACCAAAATCAACTGTATCACTAAATTAAGCTGTTACATTTTTATAATCTTGTTATATACAGGTAAATGGGGTCAACCAATGTAAGATACAGGTCAATGACCTGTAGGGGTAATTGCCTGTGATGCCCTCCTGATAGGCAGGTAGCTTGGTTAGCTGCCCAGAGGTATACATCAAGGAGGTAGTATTGGCTAGTCGTGGTCGAGCGGTTTTTAAGTAATGTATAAGTATTGTAAAGTGCCAAAGGAATCGAGTAAGACAATATACTATTATAAATATATATATAATATATTATGTACACTATGAAGTTTGAACAATAATAATGTCACGGGGTTTTTAACTAACGGCCATTGAAACTAATGTCAAATAGACAGAGCCATACCAATTATTTACGTGACAAAGTACACTCACACCCATAAGTGTGATGTGTACAAACAAGACTCTAAGAGGAGTCTTGTATCGGAGCGCTAGGTGTCGCGTCTCCTTTTGTTCTGCCTCCCTTCCGGCCCCTCGACGAGTTAAATAGGAAAGATTTCTTTCTTAAACAGTTGCTTATACAGAAACTAATTAGTGCGTGGAATGAGAAGGTCCGCTCGCTATTCACACGGCGATGATTCAAACACACAGAGTGTTAGTTGTGTTTGTCTAAGATAAGTGGCCATGAAACACAGGCACACACAAAACACTGACTATGCATTCTCAAGAATGCAAGCAGCAGGGAATAATACCATTATGTCTATGTCAGCATTATCGAGGATGTAGTTTTTGTCCGAGCAACACAATAACATATGTGTTGCTGAAAGAGGCAGACACACGTATATACACCTCCAAAATGATCACATGCTGATAACATATATGATTCATCATACACATACATATAATATATCCAGTGCCATAACAAAGCCCTTGAATTTCACACTAATACTTATAACACTAAGAAAAGATAAGATGTCTGATTTATGATAAGCCTTAGTCTAGTATGCCTTCTAATGCCTCCTTCTTCATTTTTGGTTCCTTGCTACAAACCTCCTATATCAAAGAGCCTGTTTTGTTCCAGTGATGATACTCTTTAGGTATCTTTATTTGGCTCTACCTTACCACGCCCAACCGATGAGTAAGAGCTGTTAGTGTGATCCTGAACAAAAGCCTGCCAGAAGCATGCCGGGAGTTCGTTGTTTGTCGGCGCTATCGGACGTGTGCGGTGCTTAGCTGAAGGTAAGTAGGGTTGAGGCCAAGGTAAACAGAATAATCTATTCATTTTGGCTGGAGCTTCATACTGAGTCACTGAGATTGTTGTTGTGATGCTTACAGACTTAGCTGTTTATCTGTACATCTCCATTATCACTATCCTTCCTTCTCTTGGGTTACATGTACAAAAATCTGTAATTCAAACTCGTAAATCTATGGAGACAATGCTAGGCAATGTTTTCTTTTCACCAAATTCAAGACAACTAACACAGGCACTACAGTCGAGGAGTCTACCCATCTTGCCCCCAGCCCTTGTGTGTGTGTTGTGTGACACATGTGAATAATGATAATGATTATAATGATGCAAATAATAATATTCGTAATAATAATAATAATAATAATAATAATAAAAATGATGCCTATAAAATGTCATAACTATAATAGTATCAATATCATCAATATGATCATTATAATTAATAGTTACATGGTTATTAACAATTCTCGTAATAGTAATGGTAGCAAAAACAGCGGAAGTGAGAGAAGAGGCAGCAGTAGTAGTAGTAGTAGTAGTAGTAGTAGTAGTAGTAGTAGTAGAAATAATAATAGTAGTAGTAGTAGTAGTAGAAATAATAATAATAGTAGTAGTAGTAGTAGTGGTAGTAGTAGTAGTAGTAGTAGTAGTAGTAGTAGTAGTAGTAGTAGTAGTAGTAGTAGTAGTAGTAGTAGTAGTAGTAGTAGTAGTTTAGTTTAGTTTAGTTTAGTTTAGTTTAGTTTATTGCCATATCTTTAGAAGTACATATATTATATAATTATATACAAATGTGATCTTAGGCATTAGTCCGCCGAGCAACAGCTCCCTGGCGGACAGGAACAGTGTACAAAATATTATAAATATATGAAGGGCGGCAACAATAAAATATATTTACAAATAAAACAAAATGTTAACTACCATAACAATTACCCAAGTTGATTGATACAATTAAACACTAATTTTGCTACTGAAAATACTAATGATGTGAAGAATATTCATATTAATCCCTAATGTTTTGATTCTGTTGATGGAAAAAGTAAGTCTTAAGTCTATTTTTAAATGTATTAAAATTGTTAATACTTTTCAAATTGTTTGGTAAATTGTTCCAACAATTAGGACCAACACAGTGCAGTGAATGTTTATATAATGTTGTTCGTGGTTGTGTACATATCAGGTCAATATGGTTTCCCCGCGTACCTTGACTGTGGTGAAGAACTTTAAATAATTTATTACTATCACTACTATCATTTATACCATTGTAAATTGTAAGTACAAGAATTTTTTTTTTTTTAAACTCAAATTTCAGTAACCCTAAATCATTAAATAATAAATCTGTATGATCATACTTGCCTTTAAAGGTAATTGTTCTTATTATTTTCTTTTGTGCAATGAAAACATCTTTTACAGTGGAAGGCCAAGTACATCCCCAGACAGACAAACAGTAAATTATATATGGATAACATAAAGAATAGTATATGCTTCGCAAAGCTTCAGTCGTTAAGTTGTGCCTAATTCTGTATAAAATTCCACACATTTTTGATAAGTTCAAATTTACAGATTGTATATGTTTTTTCCAATTTAAATTTTCGTCAATAATAACACCCAGAAATCTAATGTAAGTGACTCTCTGAATTTCATTTTCTCCAAGGTAAACTGAGCCTAAAATATTAGCAACAGAACGATTTTGAAAGAGTATATAATTGGGTTTTTCTTATGTTTACAGATAGTTTATTAGCTAAAACCCATTTCGATATATTCTCTAGTTCACTATTAACTTTAACATGTAACTGATCTAATGCCCTATCTTTTAAGAGAAGATTTGTGTCGTCTGCAAAGATAACATAGCTGAAGTTATAACTGGCATTACAAATATCATTAATATATACCAGGAATAGTAAAGGCCCCAAAATTGATCCCTGAGGCACTCCCCTATTGGTACTTTTCAGCGTGGATATATTGTTGTTACAAAACACTGCTTGTTTCCTGTCTGTCAAGTAGCTAGTGAATAGTTTAAGTGGTACACCTCTTATTCCCAAATTTTCAAGTTTATCTAATAATGTTTTATGATTAAGTGAGTCGAAAGCTTTAGACAAGTCTAGAAATATTCCTACAACATGAAATTTCCTTTCCAGACAGTTATACACTTCACTTGTGAACTTTGCTATTGCTTTTTCCGTTGATTTGTTTTTGCGAAAGCCAAACTGATATTCAGATAACAATTTAAAATTTTCCAAAAATCCACTAAATCTTTTTACAATAGATTTTTCAAACAATTTACTTATTGATGGTAAAATAGATATTGGTCGATAATTGTTTTCATCTCCTTTATCGCCTGATTTATGGATGGGAATTACTTTTGCTGTTTTTAGTTTATCTGGGAAACATCCTTCCTTAAAACACTGGTTAATGACATGAGTAAGTGGGACATCAATGTACTGAGCTGTGTGTCGGAGGAGACTTGGGGGGATGTCATCATAGCCTGCTGCTGTGTTTTTCAGAGACTTAAGGTGCTGTTGAACTTCCTCTTTGGTAACTGGATACAAATACAATGACATTTCTGCAGGATTATTAAAATATTGCTTGTGAGAATTTAATTGAATGTCATTGGGATGATTTAGATTTTCTGGTATATTCAAAAAGTGATTATTGAAGATATTTGCAGCAAGATCAATGTCATTTTTCAGTTTTATTTCATTACTGTGTCTGCCATTTTTCCTGCCCATCAAGTTGTTTATAACGGTCCATGTTGATTTAACATTTCCTTATCTAAGTTTTAACTGATCTTTATGATAATTATTTTTGGCAACACGCAGAAGGGTTACGAGCTTGTTCCTGTATTTTCTATATCAAAGTCCATATGTTAAAGGCCATTTGGCAGCCAATCTTTCCAGTCTGTGCTTTTCTCGGATACTGTTTCGTAAACCCGAAGTAATATGAGGACTTTTAATATGTTTATTATTAATCTTAACCTTTCTTAGTGGAAAGCATATTTGGAAGTTTTCATTGTATAGACTATAGAATTTATCAAATGCCTCATTTGGATCATTAATATCTAAGATCTGTATCCAATTTGTATATGCTGTCACCCTTAAAAATTTGTTGATGTTTATCTCAGACAGGCACCTCTTTTGTATATAGCTGTGGATTTCATAATTAAATTTTAGAACAAATTGTGAGTAAACTGGAAAATGATCCGTTAAGTCCGTGTATAGAATACAGTTTTTTACATTTTTCTCCGGATAGGAGGCCTATATATGATCTATTAATGTAGCACTATTGTCAGTTACTCTAGTAGGTTTCGTTGTTAGGGGATAACATCCATGGGAGTACATTACATTCATGAAATCTATTACACCAGGATCACTTAATTTAAG
Source organism: Chionoecetes opilio (assembly GCA_016584305.1). Lineage (NCBI taxonomy): Eukaryota > Metazoa > Arthropoda > Malacostraca > Decapoda > Majidae > Chionoecetes > Chionoecetes opilio. Next base: position 288,400 of record JACEEZ010018404.1, on the reverse strand, counting down.
TAGATCCAGATTCCAGTCCCCCCAAAAATAAACATAAGTAAACTTCTTAACTTCAATGAAATCAAACAAAAGATCAATAGCATTGAGAAATTCAGAGATGTTTCCTTTAGGTGGTCTGTATACAGAAGCTATAAAATTAGTCTCCTTTTCACTGCAACTTATTTCTACACAGACGCATTCAAAATGTTTCTCTATCATACAGCAGTCAGGTAACACACATGAATTAAAGATATTAGCTACATACATGCACACCCCTCCACCATTTCTGTCCCTATTCATTGCATACAAGTTATATCCTGGCATATCATACAAAGAAACTAAATCATTATCCAGTCTTGTTTCAGAGAATCCCATAACATCAAACTTTACACTACAATCATTCAAGCATTGGTCAATAAACATCTGCAGGTTACTTGGGAGACTTCTAATATTCATGCTTAAAATTGAAAATGCGTCATCACTGTGTTGTGTTTTCAATCCATCAGGATAGATATACTGGGAAAGTGGATACGTTAGGCTATGCAATGCTAGTGGGTCACTACTAGCATCCACACGGTCATCCTGTTCTAAGTTTAGTGAATTTAGAACCATTTTATCAAGGAAGGCTGTTGAAAGGTAATTTATCATGACTGTGTCACTGTTATTGAGTCTGCTGAGTTCATCATTGCTGACTGTAAAAAATGGAAAAGTTATCACAGGCAGCCATCTCAAAGGAGAGAGAGAAAAAAAAAATAATAATTGCGTATGTCTCACTTACTACTTATTACTTTTTCACATTTTTACGTTGGGGTTTCTTGCTATCCATGGGTTGACTCAGAGGGAGGGGAGAGGAAGGCCCGGGCCGTGGGTCGGGAGATGCGTGCCGTTCAGCTGGGGGGGCGGGGCGAGCCGCATCAACCTGAGTCTCCTCTCTCACAGCTGATCGCGTGATCCTCACCCCACCGCCAGCACCCGCCTCTGAAGCAGCAGCAGCAGCAGCAGCAGCAGGTTCGGTCTCCGTTTCATTCCCAGCACCAGTGATACCAGGGACCCTTCCAGCATACCCCCCAGCCGCTGTCTCCCATCCCCGTCTGATGCCACTTCCCTGTGTGTTTTCATTGCTGAACCTCTCTTTGATAACAAGCTTGGTATGCCTAAAGTAGGCAATTTTCCCCTGAGCTCGTGCCTGCTTCAGTTGTGGCATCTGAGCATTTTTGACAGCTTGTGAAGCAGCACACAAGTCGTCGTTGATGTAGATGTTGGTACCTTTCAACTTTCTTGCGCTCCTCATAACTGCCTCGCGATCACAGTAGCGAGAGAAGCGCGCCACGATGGGACGAGGCCTGTCATCCCGGCGCTGCCCTACCCTATGGGCTCTCTCAAGCACCAGGCCAGGCAGCTGCATCGAGTCCTCCAACAGGGAAGACACCATCGCCGCTATCTGCTCCCTCGTCTCACCGTCGCGCCTCTCCTCCACGCCACTGATCCGGATGTTATTTCGTCTGCTGTAGTCCTCTTGATAGTTGCAACGATCTTCCAGGACTTGGATCTGTTGCTGTGATGAATCAACTTGTTCAGTATACTTATTTAGCACAGCTCTCGTGTCTTGTTTTTCCTTTGCATAGCTTCTAATGGTAGATTTGAGTTCGTCAATTTCTCGCTGGCTAAATTCGAGACTGGTCGTGAGTCCTGTAACAGTTGACTCGAGGGTGTTGATTCTATCGTTCATCTGTTTCACCATTACCTCCGTGGCATTTTTGTAAGCTCTCTCTTGAGATTCCAGTAGTGTTTTGATTACCAATGGATCCATGGTTAGGTACAGATGGGGGAACTAGTGGATGGTGGTACAGGAAGTGTGACGTATCTCTTGACGTGTTTTGTGACGTCAGAAAGCTACTGCGCATGCGCACCGGCTACCCAACAGGTCGAGGGGGGTTGTAGGCCTCAAACTCAGAATTATCCTGGCTATTTTGGCTAAGTCCACAATCACAGCTTATCAGCAGCTACACCAGCTTGTCAACTGTACCCTTAGGTAACTTGCTTGTGTAGTCCAGTATGTGTAGAAGTTTTAGTACTCCTGTATTCTTGGAAAAATGCAGGAGCAACCTGGTCTGATGTAAACACAGTGCGCGCCCTCACAGTCCACTCTCTAGTCTTAGTAGTAGTAGTAGTAGTAGTAGTAGTAATAGTGGTAGGAAGTATCAGGTTTGATTCACTTACTATGTGAGGGAGCCTGCAATACACATATGGACACCGCACGGACCCGGGGAAAATTGAATAATTATTAAACTTACACATAACTTGACTTGAACTAACAATCCCCCCCTCCCCTTCATACACCCGCAGCTGTTCACGGGTCTAGTGGAGTACAACGCGATGCACTCTTTTGCGGTCCCGCGTTGGCGTCCTGCTGAAGGATAGGGATTTTTCACTGACTAATTAAGACTAAATTGAGCAGTTAATGGCCCCTCTTTTAGGCAAGGGGATGAGGGGGAGGATTACATATATGAATAAATTGCTAAAAAAATGAGATAATGTAAGCATCTTGCCGAGGATAGGGAAGAGAAGGATGTGTTAAAGGCCTTTTGGCGCTGTGTTGCAAGGGAATCATGTCACGACTACAGACAAAAAAAGTAAGATAAACTTTAGGTCCTTCGGCTGCAGTGTTCTTACCCCGCCGCCACTTAACCTTCAGTGATGCGCGTTGTGAAAAATGACGTAACCACGAAGGATGATGACGTAATCAGTGTTCTTACGAAAATTTCTTCTTTCTTACGTGTAATCCATTGGTAGATTAACTCAAAAGTGGCTATCACAACATTTATGCGTCTTTATACTACTGTTACTCGCAGGGAAGTCATTGTTAATTGGTTATTTAACTAAAATGTATCTAGCTGATGGCGGATCCTCGAATGACGAGGACATTGCAGTTGTGGGCTGGTTCAGGTTTGAGGGTTCACACACAAACACATACATATACACAAACACCCAGTCAACCAACCATCCAACCACCCACCATCTTCTTTTGTTGGTTTGGTTGACTGTATATCTGCTTCAATGGCATATATTCACGGGGACAGCAACATTACAAAAAAGTACAACTCTTAACTGGACAAAAAAAAAAACTCTCAATACTATTTAGGAATTTTAATCAGATTTGTCAGAAGCTATGAATCTATAATGCAAGAGAGAAATAAGCTCTGTTTCAAGCGGCTCCGAGCATAACCACACGCGTCCATACCAGACTCTAATCCACAAGCTGATAACAACATGGACTGCGCTAAATAACACGATAGTTGAGATGTATCGTATTCTTGACACGCATTCCTAGCCTGCTTGTTAAAAATGTAATATCCCATAAAATATTTTTGTTAACCCCTTGAGACCCAGATCTTCCCTTTGCTATATAAAATCGTCTGTTGTTAGCCATAAAATTATGATAAGTAACTAAATATACCAAATTTACTAGTGGACAAGGATACAAAACAGATCATATCTATAAAATATGGCTTATATTCACTAAAAATCGTCTAATGGTTGCCAAATTACAATGGAAATTACGTTCTGGGTCTTAAGGGGTTAAAGCATGTTTCGGTCATGAAATACGAGCTTTCAAAACCTACATGTGATTTGGCAAGGCTTTCACTCGTTTCTCAGTAATTGGTTGTATATGTTACCACTTTAATAAAAAAAAATCATGCTGAGAAATGTTTCAAATGAAGAGAGACCTGTACGTAGGATAATGCATAAATATTGAAATGCTTTGATAGACGAATAGAGATTTCATACCGTGCAGTAACCATTCCCATCCAGAGTCCAGTGTGGGAAAGGTTCACCTTCACCTTCTGCTCTCAGGACCTGCCGATCGCGACGCCGTAAATACATTAGGAAGGTTACTCGCCGGGTGATTACATACGCAGAGGTAAAGCCGATGCAGCATAGAGAAGGAGTAAAGACGTTAATATCGGTTCGTTATGAGTTTCACCGATCACGGCCTTTTTCACGCACACTCACATGGTAAGTTATCATAATCCAATGGAACCATTCAGTTGCAAAATTGTTAAATTGATCTTAAAAGTAACATAATATGTCTTGATAATTGCCATAAAGTCATACTATAGAGCCAACAATATCACGCAAGGGTACTTCTACGTCTTCCCCTACAGGAGCTGACACCGCATACACGTCCTGATCAAGTCTGTGAAGAAACGTTTAGGAAAGGCAGTTTAGTAAAGGGGAGGCCTTTATCTTTATAACACCAAAATAAAAATGAAATCCTGCTCAATATATTTATTTCCTTGGAAGAAGTGTGAAAAGATTACAAAGTTACGTTCATCAGTCTCAAGTACCTAGACCTTAGTTCGAATTTCAAGGACAAGTCGGAGAAAACCTGTGTCACAATTTGAACTGCCATCTTAGCTCTGGTCTTATATATTGTACATCGAAACAGTTCCTCCTACGAACGAGTTAAAGTTTAAGTGTAAAGCTCCGTCCATACTAACGGGCAAAGCCCGTCGGGCAGTGCCTGTCACCGGCAAAAGCCCGCGGGCACACCGAAACTGTTGTCCACACAGCAGAGCCTGCCTGGCCCAGTCAGAGGCGAGCAGCTGGGCAGCCAGGCAGTGTAGCCGTATTCAGGAAGACTGTGCGGTACGACAACAATGCGAAGCAAGAAGGACCGTAAGAAGCTAAAACTGCGTACCATAATCATTGCTATGTGCCTGAAAAAGAAAAATGACAAAGTGGAGAAAAAGAAGTGGTGCAAAGACTGGCTAAGTAAAAGAAAACAGTTGGGAAGTCATGTTACGATTTTTCGAGAATTGCAAGATGGAAATATGCGTGACTTCATAAACTATGTGAGAATGGACCCAAATACATTCTATAAACTCCTTGCGAAAGTAACACCATATATAGAAAAGCAGGATACCAGAATGAGGGACAGCATAACCTTTCTGACTTATCTTTTTTTCTCAGTTCCCGTGTGTGTTGGTTGCGGAGTGTGTCTATTTTCTTTCTAATCTCATCCACTGTCACGGACACACCTACATCTTGCATTTCCTTTGCGATACTCTGGAAAGCAGCAGCTTTTTTGTCTGTCTCTGTATATGTCCATTTACACTTTCCATAGGCACGGGTGTTGCCGATAAAGTTCAATTACGTGAAGGATCGCATATCTTGACCACTGATTCTTGCTGGGCGGAGGGGTAGACATGATGTTCTGATGTAGGCGTAGTGTAAATTCCTGACAAACTGACAATCATGGCTCCAAAGATCCGCATGTAATCTCGTATGTCTGGCAGCGACGCACTGCAAAGCAGTGCCTGGTGAAATCGCTCACCTACCGTCACGGGCAATTTACTCATTTGCCCGCGGGCACAAGCGGTGAGCCCGTCAACAGGCAAACTGCTCGCTTGGGCCCGCGGGCATTGCCCGTTAGTGTGGACGGAGCTTAACCAAATAGACTTATGTATAGCCAAACAGAACACGGTTATTTTGCTTGCTAAACATACCGGAGTGGTAGAGCTTAACGGGGTCATCCAAACAAAAACATCTGTGTAGTATCTGTGTCTGTGGGGAACTCTGTAGTGTAGTGGTTAGCACGCTCGGCTTACAACCGAGAAGTCCCGGTTTCGATCCCCGGGCGGAGCGAAAGATAGATGGGTGGTCTTTCTTAAATCCCTAGCCCCTGTCCACCCAGCAGTGAATGGGTACCGGGTGCCAGCCGGGGGTTTGTAACCCCTCCCCCCCCGGGGTGGTGGCTTCGGCCAACCATAATATGCAGCAGCGGTAGATCACTCTGGCTCTGAGGCATTATCCTCTAAACAAAACAAACAAGAAACAAGAGTACTTTAGTCCGAGTCGGCCATGCGATATAGCTCTTAAGTGCACTGTTCAATTTTGCTCTTTATGAATTTTTTGGAGAAAGAACGAACATTACTTTGATTACATTTATAACTTCTATTAGGTTAGTATAAAAGTGTGTGTGTGTGTGTGTGTGTGTGTGTGTGTGTGTGTGTGTGTGTGTGTGTGTGTGTGTGTGTGTGTGTGTGTGTGTGTGTGTGTGTGTGTGTGTGTGTGTGTGTGTGTGTGTGTGTGTGTGTGTGTGTGTGTGTGTGTGTGTGTGTGTGTGTGTGGTGTGTGTGTGTGTGTGTGTGTGTGTGTGTGTGTGTGTGTGTGTGTGTGTGTGTGTGTGTGTGTGTGTGTGTGTGTGTGTGTGTGTGTGTGTGTGTGTGTGTGTGTGTGTGTGTGTGTGTGTGTGTGTGTGTGTGTGTGTGGTGTGTGTGTGTGTGTGTGTGTGTGTGGTGTGTATTTACCTATTTCTTGTTTTACTTGATTAAGTCAAGCTAATGATTTCCTATATCAGTATACCATATTAGAATCACTGACTTAAATTCACGAGAATTTCTAACACAAACATTTTACACATGAATTAATTATTATTATTATTATTATTTTTTTTTTTTTAGATCATAAAGGAGTGGCCAAGGGCACACAAAAAAAAGGGTAACACAAAGCCTGCTTAGTTGCCAGTCCCTATAAAGAAGACAGTAAGAGAATAATATAAAAAAGAGGGGTGAGCCAATTTAGTTCGGGAGGTGTCTTGTTACTCCTCTTTTGAAAAGATTTAAGTCATAGGAAAGTGGATAAATAGAAACAGGAAGAGAGTTCCAGAGTTTACCAGTGGGATGAAAGAGTAAAGATACTGATTAACTCTTGCATTATGAAGATGGACAGAATAGGGATGAGAATTAGTAGAAAGTCTTGTGCAGCGAGGTCGCGGGAGGGGGGGGAGGCATGCAGTTAGCAAGTTCAGAAGAGCAATGAGCATGCAAATAACGGTAGAAGAGAGCAAGAGAAGCAACATTGCGTCGTTGATTTAAAGATTGAAGACAGTCAGTCAGAGGAGGGGAGTTGATGAGACGAAAAGCTTTTGACTCAACCCTGTTTAAGAGAGCTGTATGAGTGGATCCTCCCCAAACATGTGAGACATACTCCATACATGGGCGGATAAGGCCCCTGTAGAGAGCAAGCAATTGGGAGGGAGAAAAAAAAGGACGCAGACACCACAGGACACCTAACTTCTTAGTAGCTGTTTTAGCAAGAGATGAGATGTGAGATTACTAGTTCAGATTTTTAGTAAAGGATAGTCCTAGAATGTTCATTGTAGAAGAAGGAGACGGTTGAGTGTCATTGAAGAAGAGGGGATAGTTATCTGGTAGGATTTGTGTGAAATAGATAGGTGAAGAAATAGGGTTTTTGAGGCATTGAACAAAACAAGGTCTGCTTTGCCCCAATCAGAAAATATAGAAAGATCAGAAGTTAAGCGCTCGGTAGCATCTCTCCGTGAATCAATTAGTTGAATGGTTCAGCGAGTCAATAATTTTTGTCTTCATGGAAAGAAAAATTTTCATGAGTCTTCTTTTTGCTTAAATGCGACAATTTCGACTTGATCTGGTGTTTACAGTTTATTATTTTTATTATTATTATTATCCTCCAGTTTTGTTAATGATTTATACATTCTGGTAAATTTTTTGCTTTTCCTCTTTATAAATGTTTTGAAATAATCAATTATCGAAGCAATTCTTACGTAATAGTCTATACTAGCTAGCTGGTGAACCTAGAAATGTTGAGTACAGTAAGTTTTTATGCTTCAAATGCAATGTACACACGCTAAGGATGCAAAAACTGCAGGATGCTAATTTGCATATGTTGAGCAATTTGCAGAATTGACCTAATTTGCATATTCGTATTATCTTCTTTATTAAACCGCCTATAGCATAAATAGGGGTGTCTAAACCAAAATTTTAAGGCTTCAATGATGTAAAACTGGAAAATGCTACTGTGTATATTTTTAAGTTTTATATTAACTGCCAAATTAGCATATTAATTAGTTATGTCACGAAATTACGAATATATTCCCTATTTGACATAACATATGTTTTAAATCAAAGCAAAACACAGTTATGAATCTAATATTTTAAATCAACATATTGTTCTTTAAATAAAAAATTAGCACTGCGCACAATGGAGTTGTCATGGAAATGGTCTGACTGGAGAGAGTCAATACGTGTCTTCCTCTTCATGGTCAATGTCCTTCCTCTCCATATCTTCGTCTTCTAGATATCCCTCCTCCTCGTCTCCCTCGTCATCAACCCTTTGTGCTAGTGAGTTGATGCATCCCCCCTCCTCCTTTACACAAGCAGTAGATGGTGCATGATAGTCCATGTCCCACACAACTGCACCTCTCAATGCATACGCACGCAATTTTATAGGAAAGTTTATGGGACGGCAGATAATGATAAGAATTATGATATAATATTTCTGGACTTTAGTAAGGCATTTGACAGAGTACCGCACGAGAGACTCTTAAATAAGGTTAAGGCTCATGGAAAAGATGGGAAGGTTCTTCGTTGGATCAGAGCTTGGCTAAGTAATAGGCAACAAAGGGTTACACTTAATGGTTCTAAATCTGAATGGGGACTGGTGACAAGTGGAGTTCCACAAGGGTCTGTTTTGGGTCCATTACTATTTTTGATTTACATCAACGACTTGGATAGTGGGATTAGCAGTGATATCAGCAAGTTTGCTGATGACACTAAGGTAGGTAGGATTATTTGATCATAGTCTAATATACACATATTGCAGGGAGACTTTGATAAACTTAATGAGTGGGCAGTCAGATGGCAGATGGAATTTAATATTGATAAGTGCACCGTTATGAATCTTGGTAGAAAAAACCCTGATAATAGATACACCATACGCAATGTATCATTGAAAAGATCAGAAGGTGAAAAAGATCTTGGAGTGAGGGTGAGCCTAGACCTCCGACCTAGGAAACACTGTATTGAGGCTAGAAATAGAGCTAATAGAGAGTTAGGATTCATTACCAGAAGTGTTAAAAGTAGAAGTCCGGAAGTTATTCTAAAGCTTTATCGGGCTCTAGTCAGGCCTCACCTAGACTATGCGGTTCAGTTTTGGTCTCCATATTACAGGATGGATATAGCCTTGTGCAGAGCACAAGGATGACCTGCACTATAACAGTGCAGAGTTATAGTGCATCCTTCTCTGCACTATAACAGTGCAGAGAAGGATGACCAAAATGATACAAGGGATGCGTAACTTAATTATGAGGAAAGATTAAAGTTATTAAAGTAACACTCACTCCAGAGACGCAGATTAAGGGGCGATCTGATATAAGTTTTTAAGTGGATAAAGAGATTTAATAAAGGAGAGGTAGGAAAGGTTCTAACGGCTTTTAACCAGGGTAGAACAAGAAGTAATGGATTCAAGCTGGAAGGGCGCAGATTTAGAAAGGAAATTGGGAAAAACTGGTTCACAAATAGGGTGGTGAATGAATGGAATATACTCAGTAGACAGGTAGTTAGTGCGGAGTCATTAGAGAGCTTTAAAGAGGGGCTGGATAGGTTCATGGGTGGGGATGAAAGGTAGATGTAGGTAGTGTTAGGCGACAGGAACTACCACGTGTAGGCCTCGCGGCCTCTTGTAGCTTCCTTATTTTCTTATATTCTTATGTTCTTATGCCTTTCCCTCGGCTTGGCAGTTGTAGCTGATAACGTCCATTTGCTGTTCAGGTGCTATGGGATCCCTGGACAGCACTGGCATCACTTCGTTGTTAGCATCAACTTCCCAACCGTAGTCCGTAATTTCGACAACAGGAAGGCTAGCCTTGGCTGCAGCTCTCCACAGCATGATATGCAGATGTTCTCGTCGGATGTGGAGGGCCAGGTTATTGTTTGTTACGGGGAGGGACTTCAATGGTGGTGTTTTTTACATTTGCGCAATATTTTATGCCTAGCACCATTCATGAAAGCGCATTTATTCTTTCCATAGAGGGCCAGAAAAAATGCTGTACCAGTTTCTACCAGGTCATGCTGGGTGGCATCCTCTTCCCCTAGAACTGTGTCCAGTCCAGGGATGTCATTCTGAAGGAGCACTTTGAAAGCAGGGGCCTTTCCCTTCCCATTTGGGTACGACACTGTGGCACATCTAGATAGAGCATGCATACCCAAGATGCCTTTGCATTTCTCTCCCAGCTTGGCTGGCGTTGATGTCGAGCACCGATCTGTCTCATTTCTCCATCGTAACTCGGAATGTCAACCCACCTTTCCAGCACCAGCACAAGAGCAGAACAAACACATCTGTGTCGTCACTAAGAAAGCGATAAGTCCGAGATTCCCCTGACGCAGCATGCAGCATGTAGCTTATGAGAGTATGAGAGATATGTCTGCTTCATCATGCGTCACAATATTTTCAGCTCTGCTCACAAGTTCAATGTTGACACCAAGGTCATGCGTACAGAGTAGTTAGGAGAGCTGCCGCTTGTTATCTTTGTTTTTCATGATGGCAGCGTGTTCAGGTAGAGGTGAGGTCACAGTCAACTGGTATACAGTTGATCCTTCCCCGGCTATTCTGTACTTCTCATGATCCTTTGCACTGTTACCATCATACCGATACAAAATGACGTAGGTCTCTACTTTGTAGTTGACCAGACGATTTTTCATTCCGTCAGCAAGATCTCCAACTGTTCCCGAATATTGCCAGACAATATGGTCAAGCAGTTGCGAGGCATCCACCAGCAGAACATTCGGAGGAGGAGAGTTTTTTACGGTAACACCAAGACACTTGACTAGCAGGGATTTGTTGCCTTTTCTGAGGCAGCCATAGTCGTCGATGAGGGGATGTATGCCCAGGGCACAGCTCATGCTGGAAGACAACATAGAAGTTAATTTTCCCTGTTTTGTCCACCACCAGGAACCGAGCGAATATAGCTTGCGATCATAACAGTTCTGTTTTTCAGCCTCAGCCCCGCATTAAGTAACTGCATGGTCTTCATTTTCTACTTGAAGGGCCTGTGGAAGCCATCAGGAGGGATGCAGCAAACTCTTTATTCTTTATGCATCTCCTGGCCAGTCTGGACCGCATCCTGGATATTGATGTCCTTATCGGATGCCACTCGTCTATTGACAATGTTGTACAAGGATGGTGATTGAGCAGTGAGTGGATGAGAAGGCTTTCGAAGTTCATTCAGTATCCTCTCTCGGTCTTCTCCATCCAAAGCACGCCTCTTTTCACCTACGTATTTGAGTTTAGCATGTGAACTATACATTTTTTCTACAGAGCTGTACATGTCATTCAGGGGCCATGAATAGTTGAGAGCAGACACCGAATGATTCAACCAGACAGAAAACCTGTTCAGGGTTGGTAGAAATACCCGTCATTCCCCCAGCCTGCTTTCCCTGCTTGATATATGTCTGCTCCCCAAACTGATCACTGGGTACTGCAGCAGCTCCTTGAGAATGACGACACACGTGCGCTCCATCGAGGAAATCTTTCTTGGCATTGTGTGTTAGGTGCTGCATATCCTGCAGGTGCCAGGTGATGTACCGTGCAAAATGAAAACCTCAGACACAAGGAGAACAATTGAAAAATGGAAAAATGGTTAAGAGAGGTAGAGTGGATTACAATTTTTACATATACCTGAATAGTACAGCAACTATTATATAACAATGCTCAAGCGATATTCATAAGACAAGACTGCAACCTTTTAACCTGCAACCCAACATTATCTCATGGTTTAAAAAATCCTCTAGCGCCAAAATTTAATGCAAAAAATTATCACTACAAATGCATTCTGCTGCAGTATCAAAAAAACAAAAAAATCTTATCTGAATAGACAGTAAAAACTACAAACCTATTTTCATTTTCAGCAGTACACTTTCAAAGAAGTAGTAGTAACAGTAGCATATAAGTATCAGCAGTGGAAGCAGCAGTAGAAGTAGTGATAGTAGTGAATTTTGTAATGCCAATAATAATATTAATTATAATCATAATAATAATAATTATTATAATAACAAAAAAAAATAAAAATAATAATAATAATAACACTAACAGTAATTTTTTAAAACTAATACTAATATCAATGCAAATAAGAATAACTATAACAAAAAATTATTTGAGTAGAAATAATAAGAAAAATTATATCAATATCAATAATCATAATAATTAATGTTCAATAAATGGAAAGCTCGCCTGCAAACAAACCCGCATTCAATTAACTTCATTCATCCCCACTAACTCTGATCATTTAATGTGGTGTCCGTGAGAGAGGGAGGGAGGGGGCACACCTGACACCAGTCGTACAAGGGAAATAAAAAAAATATACCTTACCAACAATAGCGTGTGAGATGTGCCATAATAAAGAAAATATAAGCAGAGAGGAGATAAATCTAAATCTTAAGTCACCATAAATGATCAGCTTATGCATTTGTGTCCTTTAGTTTGCATAATTTCTAAAATGTTCTTTTCAAACACGCAAGGACATTATATTCTGAGTGGAGTACCCGAAACATTACCAAGAAATAGTACAGACATATATTTTAGCAAACCACAACAAAAACTAACTAAGTAACATATAAACTTTTTCAAAATATATTGTTTTATATACAAATTCACTAACGGTATGACAAAGTAAAGAAGTCTCAAATGAAGGGAAAAATGGAAAGAAGGAGAGAATGGAAAGAATGAAAAGAAGAAAGTAAGAATTCCTCCACAATTCCAGAAAATAAATATTAATACCTCGATGAATAAAAAGGATTCGAGTCTTATCGACACTTGATTGAAGCTGGATGATGGGAGAGGACATTAATGTGTGTGTGTGTGTGTGTGTGTGTGTGTGTGTGTGTGTGTTTATGTGTATGTGTGTGTGTATGCGTGTGTGTGTGTGTGCGTGTGTATGTGTGTGTATGTGTGTGTGTGTATGTGTGTGTATGTGTGTGTGTTTATGTGTGTAGGTGTGTGTGTTTATGTGTGTAGGTGTGTTTGTCTGTGCGTGTGTGTGTGTTTGTCTCTGTCTGTGTGTGTGTGTGTGTGTGTGTGTGTGTGTGTGTGTGTGTGGTGTGTGTGTGTGTGTGTGTGTGTGTGTGTGTGTGTGTGTGTGTGTGTGTGTGTGTGTGTGTGTGTGTGTGTGTGTGTGTGTGTGTGTGTGTGTGTGTGTGTGTGTGTGTGTTAAGAGAGAGAGAGAGAGAGGAGAGAGAGAGAGAGAGAGAGAGAGAGAGAGAGAGAGAGAGAGAGAGAGAGAGAGAGAGAGAGAGAGAGAGAGAGAGAGAGAGAGAGAGAGAGAGAGAGAGAGAGAGAGAGAGAGAGAGGAGAGAGAGGAGAGAGAGAGAGAGAGAACGAGAGAGAGGAAAAAAAGTGAGAGAAAGAGAGATGATAACATAAATCCATTATGTACTTATAGTGGAGAGCATCGCGGCACACTACAAGGTGGAAGAGGCACAGACGCGGATGGATCAATAAGTAGCGAAGGAACAAGGGTGGCCAAAAAGAGGAACAGGTCTAACAAATTTTTGCGGAAATTAAATAAACAAAGGAACAAAATATTACTGAAAAAAAGATAAACCCATAAACCAAAGAGGCATATATAAGCAAATTTACACAACAAAACAATAGTTATGCCCACGCCCGATCAGGCGTCGCCTGTGCATTCCACGGTGACGCCCACGGCCACCCCCACACTTTCTCGGCCCGGAGTCACGCCCGCCTCCTCCCCTGACCCAATGCTAAGTACTCCCGCCCTTCTGTCCGGATTGTATAGTGGCAGATTGCTCGGGATGCTGCGACGAGTGGTAGGCGTGATCTCACACCTTCTAGCCAGGCCGGATGACGTCCCCAGGGACGAGGGGGAACTTGTGGCCTTCCTCTGGGCCGAGATTGAAAGGGATTTGCGTCTTTCGTCCCCTTCCCTCACTCACGACAGTCCCTCATCACCCCCGTCCCTCCTTCCTTCCACCCCCACTACACAGCCCCTCCCGGGTCTGTTCACCGATATAGATGAATCACGAGCTGAGTGGAAGAGAAAGTGATGGCGAGGCACTCGTGACCTCCCCCCACTCGCCGCCCACCGCTGGCAGGCTCAAGGTGCTCCAATGGAACATTCAAGGGCTCCGTGGCAAGAGACCTGAGGTCCTCCAGGCCATAGTGGAGGAGGACCTTGACCTCGTTCTCCTGCAGGAAACGCTGACGCCGGAGCACTTTGAGTAGAAGATAGCGGGATACACGGTGTACTCCCTGTCATGTGGCGAGGATGGGCGTCGAGGCTGTGTGGTAGTGGTATGCAGCGCTCTCCCGCACCGTCGGATTGAGGACCCCGTAGACTGTGGCGAGGGCGTGGAGGTGATGGCAGTGCAGCTGGAGATTCCAGGCCTCCCACTGACTGTATACAACGTGTACAGCAGCTGGAGGAGGCAACTGGAGGCCGATGAGTTGCTCTCCCTCGCCACACACAGCAGCGTCCTGGTGGGTGGCGATTTCAACGCCCACCACCCGATGCTGCAGTCTGTCTCCCCCACTAACCGTGCGGGCCGCCACCTAGCCGCGGTGCTGGCGGAGATGCCGGAAATTGTCCTCCTAAACACCGGGGAGCCCACTCACGTCCGGGGTGGCAGGCTGGACCTCACCTTGATCTCCAGTGATCTGGCACCGGACGCCTCCTGGCAGGTCCACCCCACTTTGACCAGCGACCACTATGCAGTCGCCACAACACTGCAGGTCACCCGGCCGCTGCCACAGCTCCCGCCGCCGCGGTGGAATATACAGCGGGCGGACTGGGCATTGTTTCAGGCCATCCTGGCCGAGTGGTGGGCCACCTACGAGCCGCCGGAGGATCTGGACCAGCGTGAAAGCGAACTGACGTTGGCCATTGAGAGGGCGGTGGAGGCAGCCATACCACGGAAGGTCCCCGTCCCCGGTCGCAGGTACAACCAGAACTGGTGGTTCTACAACCAGGAGGTGCGGGAACAGAACCACATGGTTAACATCCACCGGAAGTTGTACAGCAGGCGGCCGACACCCAACAATCTGGAGCTGCTGCGTGAGGTTGTGAGGCACGCTCGGCAGGTCACGGGGCGGGTTCGGGAGGCCAAATGGCTCGAATGGTGCGCAGGTTTTAACCAACACACCAAGCTGGCCAAGCTGTGGGGCAAGGTGAGGACTGCCTCCGGAAAGAGACCTCACCGCCCTCCCGCCCACCCCCAGCCGTTACAGGAGGCCGAGCGCCTGGTGGGGATGTTTGTCTCGAGGGGTAGCAGCGACCAACTCCCCGCCCGTGTCCAGCGGCTGCAGGTTCAGCTTCAACCTGTGCGCGAGGCTTTCATCGGCGCCGCTCGCGCTCGCCCCGACGCCACTGATCAGCCCTTCACTTCCCGGGAGCTGGTAAGGGCCAGGAAGGGACGGGACACCGCTCCGGGCGCTGATGGCGTCACCTACTCGATGCTGGCCCACGCTGGGGCGGCCGGGGAGGCGGCACTCCTGGCCCTGATCAACTCCTCCTGGCTGGCTGGCCGCTTGCCCTCGGCGTGGAAGGAGGCCGACATCCAGCCCATCCCTAAGCCCAGGGAACCCACCAAGCCGCGCCCAATCTCCCTGATGAGCTGCATGGACAAGACGGCGGAGAGGATGGTGCTGACCCGCCTCCTGTGGCGCCTGGGAGACCTCCACCCACACATCTTAGGCTTCACCACGGGGGTGGGCACCTCCAACAGCGTCATGGCCCTCCTGGCCCAAATCGACAACCGCCCTGCTGTCGCCGTCTTCCTTGACCTGGAGAAGGCGTTTGAGCTGGCCAACGCCCACGCCATCCTGCACTGTTAGAAAAGAAGGGTAGAAAAAGGGTAGGAAAAGGGTGTTTGTAGTGAGCAAATACTGCAACCCTTTTGCTACCCTTACAAATCTACCCTTTTTGGAGCGACGCAAATCTACCCTTTTCCGACCCTAAATATACCTTTTTCCAACCGCAAATCTACCCTTTTCCAACCCAAAATATACCTTTTTCCAACCGCAAATCTACCCTTTTCCAACCCTATATATACTTTTTTCCAACCGCAAATCTACCCTTTTCCAACCCTAAATATACCTTTTTGCAACCGCAAATATACCTTTTTCCAACCCTAAATATACCTTTTTGCAACCGCAAATATACCTTTTTCCAACCCCAAATATACCCAATTTTCATTTTTTTTTATTATTGTTTTTATAGCATAAAGGACTGGCCAAGGGCACAACAAAAATAGGTAGCATAAAGCCCGCTTAGTTGCCAGTCCCTATAAAGAAGACAGTAAGAGAGTAATAAAAAAGAAGTGTGCCAATTTAGTTCGGGAGGTGTCTTGTTACTCTTCTCTTGAAAAGATTTAAGTCGTGGAAAAGTTGAAACAAGAAGATAGTTCCAGAGTTTACCAGTGAAAGGGATGAAAGAGTAAAGATACTGATTAACTCTTGCATTAGGAGATGGACATAAATAGGGATGAGAATGAGTAGAAAATTCTTGTGCAGCGACGGCCGCGGAGAGGGGGGGCAGGCGTGCAGTTAGCAGTTCAGAAAGCAGTGGGCATGAAAATAACGGTAGAAGATCGCAAGAGAAAGCAACATTTGCGGCGGTAATTAAAGATTGTAGACAGTCAGTAGAGGAGAGGAGTTGATGAGACGAAAAAGCTTTAGACCTCAACCCTGTTAGGAGAGTTGTATGAGTGGATCCTCACCAAACAGTGAGACATACTCCATACATGGGCGGATAAGGCCCTGTTAGAGAGCAAGCAATGGAGGGAGAAAAAAAAAGGACGCAGAAGCCACAGGACACCTAACTTCTTAGAAGCTGTTTTCAGCAAGAGGACGAGATGTGAAATTTCCAGTTCGACTTGTAGTAAGGATAAATCAAAGAAGAATGTTCATTACAGAAGAAGGAGACAGTTGAGTGTCATTGAAGAGAGGGGCTAGTTGTCTGAGGGTTTTGTCAAGTAGATAGGTGAAGAAATGGTTTTTGAGGCATTGAACAAAACAAGGTTTGCTTTGCCCCAATCAGAAGTTAGGCGCTCCGGTTGGCATCTTTCGTGAACACTTAGTTCTTGGTGTTGGACGTTGGGTCTAATATGAGACGTTGAAAAAGGCAGGCTAGAATCATCAGCGTAGGGAGTGGATAGTGGCTTGAGAGGACTTAGAAGATCATTAATGAAATAATGTGTATTTATGTATACAGTAAACCCTCCTTTAAAGAAAACAATTGGGGGGAGATGGGACGGTATTAACCGAGAGATATGAGCCTTTTGCATTTAAAAAACTTTGTTGATTAAAGGAGGTGAAAGTTTGATATTCCCATCCAACTTGATCCCCCCGGCGCGCCACCGCAGTTTCTTTGTTTTCACTGCCACCGTTCCGACCTGCGGCACTTGGCTGTCGGCCCGCCATATCCGTGATTTGGAAGAGTATGTGGCTAGGGATGTCAAATCCAATCACTGTTTTCACAACTCGTGACGTCACCGAAAAGGGTGGAGCCAACATGATCGCTGTTTCGTCGTGAACTTCCTTACCACCGTCAAATACCTACCGTTACCCCTCCTAATACACATATCTCAAACTCACGGGGAATATGCGTCCGGCCCAACCCACCGAACCAAACCACGCTTTTACCAAATTATTAGGTAAAATCCCGATATTTCGGGATGGCAGAAAAGTTTGTTTAAAAGCGAAAATTTGTTATATAGAGTCCGTTAAAAACAAGGGTTTACTGTATTGCGATATATTTGATCCATGAAAATGCATACGTAAAATATTATTATAAAGATATACACACACTAACCTCTATATTCTGAAGCAGGAATCAAAATCTTCATCTTCACTGAAGAGGGAAGGGAGCATTTGCATTGCAAATTGAAGCCCTTACTCTGAAATGATAAATATGATCAGTGGCATCGGTAGAATCAATAATAATTGCTATGTTTGGGGGATAAAACAATTTAAGTCAAGGTTTATATACTACATATTACAAATACTGTGCAATATCTTCACAATTAATCTCATCTACTCATTTGTTATTCTAGGTGATCACATTCAATGCTTAGAAAGGAAAGGCGTGTCGTAAAGTACATTAAACTTGCGTGGTAGACACTTGCTGTGTCATAAATTTAATGCTGAGGGCGGAACCCTACACTCGTATATGATTAAATGTAGTGTGTGCGAGTCGTCGTGAACACTGTGACGTAAAAAGGACAGGAAAGGATTTACGTGACACCCTATACAGATCCTTCATCAAGAAAATCAAGAAATTCAAACAAATGTTGTATGAGGTCATACAATCACTCGTCCATTATACAGTAGGAATTTAGTTATGTCAAAACTGACCTTTCCTGCCTCTGCAGCAAGTGTGCTGTCAAGATTCTAAGTATTCCGCTCATATAGAGCTAACTTCTTTGCAGGTCTCTTAGAAATGCTTGGACAGCCTCTGGGATGGCCCCAAAGCAGCTTATCCCAGGACCCTGGGTTCACCTTGCAGAGCTTGGCTTCGGTGGCAAACTGAAAGAATAGCATAAAGCATTAATACGTGCCCCATCGATTCGTTATTCACTGATGAAGAGAAACAATACAAAGAGAGGAAAGAAGTCAAGAAAAACCAAAGACAAAATCTACCAGCAGAAAATATAAATATATCAGCAATGGTGTACTGTGTAGTGCCTAGAAAACTTAACACATCTTTTCCGCCTCAGGCTGGAAACTCGGGAGCGAACATCTGCGACAGTTAACTCAGGATGTATATATCTACGAGCCGCCTGTGCGTAAATGTCTCTCCAGTCTCCGTGTAATAAAGGCGAGGTTGGAGAGCTCTTTCTGGCATTCCTTGTCAAGCTCTGCAAGGTATAGGTAGTCAGCACCTTCTATCCCTGACATCTAGTGTGGGCTCTTTCCTGTTTAAGAACAAACAAATAATATATAATTCATCTGGGCCTATATGCTACAAAATAGGTACATATTATGTATACATAACACTGCATGCCACATTATATATATATATGATGATTTTTCAGGGTGCAAAAGACCACTCGTCAGTCTCGGGTTTCTTTATATGCGGTATAAGAAACAAAGGGAAATGACTAGGGTCTTTGCCCCCTGAAAAATCCTCATGTATCAAAACCTAAATTCTATATATATATATATATATATATATAGATATAATTTTATATATATATATATATATATATCTAATATAATATATATTATCTTATATATATATATATAATCGATATATATATTATATATATATATATATATATATATAATATATATATATATACAACACACACCACAAGGTATGCTTACATGAGGCTTCTGTCGCTTTCTAAGGGACTGATGACGGTGATGTTCGTCATCCTCCTCGGACGGCATGGTCTCGAGGGGCCCCAAATTTTTTGTTTCAGCGATATATTGTCCATGGGGGATCTTACGCTTTCAGTTTTGTCCTCAATGTGAATCTCCAGCATTTTGTAAAAAAAGTAACATTTCTTAGATTTAAAAATAAACTTGTAGAATTTAAAATGATATTTAGTCAAATATGTTCCTTGGAAAAACATAATTAAAATATCTTTACCTATCAGTTTTAAAAACAATACTAGTTAATAAACACTCTACTTTCACAATGTCTTATTTCATAAAACTTTTTTGCAAATGAAGCATGTGCAAACAAACATGCACATGCATATTGAGATTTGTGTGCGTGAATAATATTATGATATATCATAACCACTTACGGGACAACAAGATAGGGATGTGCAATCGAAAGTGCATTGAGGATATGGCTGTATCCTTTTCCTTTATGGTGTCCTGAAAAATATATGAAAATGATATAACTGACAGGTGAGAATGATAAGTAGGGTACAAAAAAAAACACACCAGTACTACGGGGTACTTCGTAGTGTAGTGGCTAGCGCGCTTGTTCACACCGAGAAGTCCCGGGTTCGATTCCCGGGCGGAGGGTAAAAGGTAGAGGGAGCTGTTTCCCTGAACCCGAGCCTGTCCGCCCAACAGTTAAAGTGTACCGGGTGTTAGCGGGGGTGTGACCCACCTCCCGGATAGTGGTGGATCCCCCAAACACTAAGGCTGAGTTAAAAAAATATAGAAAGATGAAGGGCATACTGAGTGTAGCTCAGCGTGTAAAATACAACTAGTACTAGGATTGATAACCCGTGCTGTGTAGTTGAAGACAACCCAGCAACTGGGGTTGTTGGAGTCTGAGTTTTATGCAGACTTACAGCCCTGAATACACACCACACATAATTATATATCTAGAGAGAGAGAGAGAGAGAGAGAGAGAGAGAGAGGTAGATGAGAGAGGAGAGAGATTGAGAGAGAGAGACGAGAGATGAGAGACGCGAGCGGAGAGAGAGATCCGAGAGAGGAGAGAGAGAGAGAGGCGAGTAGCGAGAGAGAGAGAGAGAGGAGAGAGAGAGGAGAGAGAGAGAGAGAGAGAGAAGAGAGGAGAGACGAGAGAGGAGAGAGAGAGAGAGGAGAGAGAGAGGGAGAGAGAGAGAGAGAAGAGAGGAGAGAGCCGAGAGAAGAGGAGAGACAGAGAGAGAGAGAGAGAGAGAGAGAGAGAGAGAGAGAGAGAGAGAGAGAGAGAGAAGAGAAGAAGAGAGAGAGAGAGGAGAGAGATGAGAGAGAGAGAGAGAGAGAGAGAGAGAGAGAGAGAGAAGAGAGAGAGAGAGAGAGAGACGAGAGAGAGAGAGAGAGAGAAAGAAGAGAGAGAGAGAGAGACAGAGAGAGAGAGAGAGATGAGAGCGAGAGAGAGAGAGAGATGAGAGAGGAGAGAGAAGAGGAGAGAGACGAGAGAGAGAGAGATGAGAGAGAGAGAGAAGAGAGAGAGATGCCAATTCTATTTTATCTTACTTACAATTGCCCCTTTCTCGTGAGGATCATTGTTGATGGTCTCATCAACAATTTCCGGTTGTGTGATTTGGCAGTAAGGTTTCGGTCACGACGGTTGCCAAAATCACACGACCATTGCTGGAAAAAAACTGGAAGCACCTGGAAAAATACATTAGTGAAATTTGCAAATGAACCTAGTGGGATGAAGTTTCATTTTGCACGTTCATGATAAAAATATGCACCAACCCTATGAATCTTTCGATTACTTACATATAGTTTTTCTAAATCCATCCATGTAAATGGCTCAAGGGATCAGGACTCAAACCGATTCAGATGTACCAAGGCTGTGGTGGTCTCCGGCGAGGTTCTGCTCGCTCCCGGGTGGAGGGCGAGGCTCGGCCCCGATCAGATGTATGGGCTGGGTGAATCGGATCGCTCCGGGTTGGAGGCGGGGATTGATACCATAGAGTATGGAAGCATGGAGAGGATTGGTGTTCAGGCTTGGAGACGGGTGTGTACTGGGAGGTGGTGGATGGTTGAACACCAGCGTCAAATTCTCCCGCTGTCTAGAATGTTTACAGCTGCCCCGATACAAGGGAACGACTTTCGCCCATCCTCTCCCAGTCCAATTTCATAAGTATTTTCCCGTCAATGTGATTATCTTTGGAAAATGTATGTAGTTGTGATCATAATAAATGATAATAAAATTTCATGGTAAAAGAAAAACATGTGGGTATAAGTGGAAAATTGTAAAAATTACAGATCTTTGTGAAATTTTGCACAGAAAATAAGTGTAGGCAAAGGTTTTTTGCATTTTTTCGATACAGTCTATGGCTAGGGTATCTAACAGTTCTTCAGGTATCATCATAATCCATGATGGGTGGCATTCAAATCTTTCAAAGACATGAGCATTTTCAAGAAAATTAACAGGAGAGTATACTTTTAGGCAAAGGTACCACTCCTCTTCATCATTACCATGAATTTAATCTGGCAAAAACATGCAACTCATTTAATGATATCTGCAACAAAACATAAGTTGAGTGTATTTTAATCTATCAGTCCATGTGATTTCAAGGATTCTGGCAGTGCGTATGAAGTGTTCCCTTTATTGGCTTGCCTATTTTTCTGAATGGTCAGCTTTTAATGTTTGGGGTAAAAGTCAATCTGATAATCGTTCAGGGCAGATTGAGGCTCCACTTACCTTAGAAAGAAAGGAATTTGCTGATTCTAATTATGAGCAAGCATCAATCTGGTGTCCTTGCTTTCAGCTAATGTAGTGTGACATTAATGAAATTCCTAGTATTTTACTAGAGTTTCTTGAAGTACTGATGCTTTGCCTCAAAAGCATGCACCAGATGTCTACTGGCCAAATTTTTCAATTGATGCGGAATGTGCATCATATTAATGATGCTTGGAATCAAAGAAGCCCCCACCAAAATGTTTCTTTGAACTTTTGAAGATTATGACTGAATAAGGCCAGCTAGATGAGGTAACATTCTTTTTCTATGACAGGACTCAGAAAGTAATCATGCAAAGCTCGCAGTTGTCAGGTATACAATCCCAGGCTGCACTGTCACTTACATGAAAATTAAGTTCACCAGTTGGGGTAAAATTAGAAAAGCTCTAACTTCTGTTTGCAGCACTGCCTATGATTGCCCTCCAGTGAAGAATGTCATGAAGCAAAATTTGGCTTATCCTTGATGAATCTTAACTTCACTAAGAGAGAATTTATCAAATCAATTTATGGTTAGCAACTTTTAGTCGTGAATGTTCTTCAGAAACAAGATAGACGTTAAGGAATAACTCCCTGCTAAGCAATCCATGCATTGATATTCTGGGGGATATGCACAGAACTTTGAAGTAAATCAGATGGAAAAACAAAATTATCCTTTAGGCCATACAGGGCCGCATCACAGCCGTGCTCCTCATCAATGTATTTTATTTGTTCTAGATACCTGTCATATGTTCTTGGATAATCTGTGGAAATTTCAATTTTTCCCTAAAATCTGTATTAATTTATGAGCAATTACCTGCAAAAAAGAACCTTGAAATTGAAATGGGTTTGGAATCGGGCACCGCATGGGATGACGGTTATATACCAATACTAATTATAATTTTGATGTACCTTTTGCTGTCTCCCATTAACGAGAACATCAATTCCATCTGGAGAGTATGCAAATCATCAACTAAACGGCTGAAGAAATTTTTGATCAATTTCATCATATGATTTGATGAAAGTTGTGCCTTACAAGTAAGCACAAAAATACATTTGTGGTCCTGTACCGTAGTGACATATTGACCACATGTGGATATATGCAGCTGTTACCTGAATGTAACCCCGCTTTGCCCAATAGGATACACAGCTCAAATCATCAATGTAGAGATGCACATGTATCCTAAATAGTTAGTGTTACCTACATCAGATATAGTCATTCGCAAGTGTCATACATCGCATGAGAATTATTGTCTATCATGATAAATCATTGGGGGGGGGGAAGGGGGTATTCTTGTGAATGTCTACATGAGAGATTATGGCTGAAGGCATTGCAATTATGGTATGTAATGAAATTTGACTTGTTATCTTGGGCTGACAAGAGAATCTTTTGCAGCCACAAATGGAATCATGCTTGGTCAATGAATTTTTTTTCCCCCAATTTGAATTAGAATCTAACTGAATTTTACTGGAATCATATAATGTTCCTCACCAAGAAGGCCTGAAAAGGTATCTTTTTCTCATTTAGACTAGCACAAGCTCAACCCCAAACCTACTTATCAATGGATTGTAGCTTTCTCTGTGAATTTTACAAAAAAGTTATTTCAGAGGTGAGAGTGTCTATCAAGCTGTCTGGAAGCATATGTTTTTCCTTTAACATTCAAATAAAGATGCAAATCTTCCTGAAAGTCTCTATGTTGTACTTGTCTGGGGCTCATTTGTCTCAAACACAGGCCATATCTGAGTATTTCCCAGAACAACAGAAATGCCCACTACATGGATGGTAAATGGCTCTTGAATTTCAAAATCTCTCTATCCAAAATCCTTAGTGCCATGGTTCCTATATTGTGGTTGTATATATCTGGCCAATGTTTTAAATGACTTATGGCATCTGAATATGACATTTAACTAAAAAATTATGATAGTTTCATGAAACAGCTATTAAGTGCTAGGTGTACTGTGTGAATTTGAACATTGCAATGTCACAAAAAGGAATTTCATAGTGTGTGATTCATCTTGACATCTTGGCAATGCATCTGAAAAAGAGAGAAGACTATAAATACTTACCCCAAAAATTTAGGAATACTGCTTCTTAGGCTATCTTTTAAGCATGTGGCTAATCCTCAATAAACCCAATGTAGGTGGGCAGAAACTAAGAAAAGGGCATAATCTGGGAAATAAAAAAGAAAGTAAACAGGGTGCAGGATTCATATAAGTAGAAAGCAAATATATACACTGGGCCCTAAATAATGAATTGAAAAAAAAATATGAATATAAAATTATATGAAATTAAATACCTAAGAAAAAAAATAAAAAAATATATATATATAATATAATTGGATATATTTTTAATATATAATATTTTAATATATTTATATATATATGAACTAGTAGATAAAAAATTAACAATATAAAAATATATGAACTTGAGAAATACCCTGATAAATAGGTTTTTTTTTTCCGGCATCTCTACTGAATGAAACAAGTAATTTTTTGTCTGAGGAAATCATTGAAAACTAGGACATTAAATTTGAAGCAAATACCATGTAAGAACTACAGTGTGATGCTGCCTTTTCTTGCTAATATGTTTTTATCCGGCCCACAGACACTCTTTTAGGGCTGGGCCTCTCCGTTCTTGCCGGACTAAGGTCGGAGTTTTCCATTGTAGACTTTCATGAGAATTTTACACTAGGACCAGGAATTTCAAACACAATGGAGTATGGATTTGTTTAAACAGTATGGATTCTAGGAAATTTGATCGGTATGGACATAAGGATTGCAAAGAACCACCAAACAACAACTCAAAGAAGGAATATCGCCAACGAAGAAGACTTATGAACGAGCTTAGTGATCCCCCGCGTCTCACCGGCCTTAGTCGTGTTCTACGAGGGCTTGCGATTGTCTTTTTGGCTTGTTCGCACTGGGACGCACGAGTTAAGTACGGAATAGATTGGTTGTATAATCCCATTCTCGGATTTTTAACGCAGCAGAATTGCTGCATGCAGCATTTGTCCTTGAGAACAAAAAACATCGGATCCACCACATAGATAGGACGCAGATTAATCTTGCAGATACACCGCCTACCGACCCCCTACCACTCGCAGAATAGTCTGCGTGAAATTGCCATCGGCAAGACTAGTCTGCGGAGTCTCAGAAACAGTCTGCGTTTGATCGGCGAATAAACAAAATAATTAGAAATTTGTGTACAGGTTCTTCAGGTGTTCGCAGTGTTTTCGGCGACAGGACGAAGGACTGTTAGCAGATAAGACGCAGACAGAAAATTAATTTTCCCAAATTTTTATATTTTTTGCCCCCGATCGGTGCAGACTGTTAGCAGAGCGTTGCTTCCTAAACGCAGAATCGTCTGCGATAGGGTAAGGTTTTGTTGAATCTCAACTTGAACGCAGCGTATTTTTACAAACCCATCGTGAACACGATAAGCCCGGTGGAGGACCCGGCTAGACGCACAGCAGGCGTAGTGAACACATAAAAACTATCAAGAAAAACTAAAGTTCATGGGTTACAAAACAACGCAAATACTCCTGCTGAGCGAGTCACAACACCGTGGGCTATGCCAATCCGCCGTAGACTTCAAAGGAGTGAAAACTGATCAAAAATGTCTTTCTCGCAGGTGAAAAAAACAGGGGAAGAGTTTAACAGTTTGTTAACGAAGGAGACTAAAGCGAAAGAGGAACTATGAAGCGATACTAAGCGACTAAGGTCACAAGAAGAAGAAGAACCTGCATGAAATGACTTTTTTTGTCTACTCATTAGGTTAGGTTAAAGAAAGTTTATATATAAACCTATATCCTATCCAAACCTGTCGACTCATAGGTTAGGTTAAGAAAGTTGATATATAACACTAATCCTATACTAACCTATCAATAACCTATCCTAACACACCTTTCCCATCTGGAGTCCCTACCCACGCTTTAGGGGCTGGGTCTGTTTCGAGTAGGTAAAAAAAAAAATAGTCCATGTGTTAAGAAAAATGACCCGCGCAGTCCAAGTCCATGATACTGGTTGGGGACAAAAATACTGCGTCGCAACCACAGTTTTGGAGTTAGGGTGGCGTAAAACTATTATTCTAGTGTTTTGCCCATACCCCCTCTCCCACAAAACAGGCTGGGGACCTGGGGGAAAATGCGGTTGAGATTGGCTGGCGGTACAAAGAAAGCGTCGCAATCTACTAGTTTTGAGTTAGGGGTGTGAAAAAATTACACTAGATCAAGGAAAAATCATTGGATTTCTTATGAGCGTGTGAACCGGACGATCCTCAAGAATGAGACGAAGTGGTCGAGGAACCCTCCCAAACCCCCCCGCAGGTGGTTAGTTAGGGTAGGTTATATTTGGGTAGGTTAGGTGTAATTGTTTGCGGCTTTGGTTCAGGTTAGGTTATCAAGGGTCAACCCCCCCGCTAGGTTAGGTAAATGTGATAGGTAAGGTTAAGTTTGTTAGGTAAATTTCTCTAGATATTCAAGTAATAACCCTAGATCTAAGGAATTTTACTCCCCCTGCACAAATCTTAAAGTACGTGTTTCAGACGCATAATTTGTATCCCCACCAAAAACCCCGCATTTCCCACAGGTCCCCAACTGTTTGGGGGAAGTGGGGAGTATGGCAAACGTTAGAAATTTACCCTTATATGTGAATAATATTGGGATAATATAAGTTAAAGCCCCTTAAAGTTTTTTCTGCAATAAGTTTGTCTAAGGAATCAAAGTTGTGTGGAATTGTGAAGAAAAAGCTTACAAATATCCTACTCTATGTATAAAAAATATAATAATAACCTTGACTAGCTTGATTTAATATAGTCTTTGGTAATAATGGAGGAGAGTTCACGTTCGTTTTCAGAGACACCAACTAACTTTTTCTTCGGCCTACAATTAGGCTTGTTCTAATGGTGATAGTTTTATTTTGCGCAAACCCAAAAACAAAAAATTTAACCTAACTAAGCTATGTTTTAAATGAAACATAACCTAAACCTTACAAGTTTTTTTAAAGAAAACTAACCTGACCTTAAACCACAAAATACTTTTTTTTTTTTTTTTTTTTTTTGGGTTTGCGCAAAAATAAAACAGCAACCATTAGAACAAGACCCTAATTGTAGCAAAGAAAAATATAGTTGGTTTCTCTGAAACGACGTGAAACTCCTCCATTATAACCTAGGTCTTTACCTAAACTAATGTAATCTAAAATAACCAAACTTAACCCGGTAAATAATGGACGCGAGTTTCGCACGTCGTTTTCAGAGACGCATGATATTTTTCCTGCTACAATTAAGTGCCACCGTTGTTGTAATGGAGTAGTTTTATGTTGCGCAAAAAATAAAAAAATAAAAAATTAAAAAAATTATACCTACCTAACCCTTATAGGTTTAATGAACCTAACCTGCCTTAAAGGTTTTAATGAAAACTTAAACCTATCCTTAAGGTTTAATGAAATTAACCTATCTTAAAGGTTTTAATGAAACCTAACCTAACATTATAGGTTTAATGAACTTAACCAACTTAACCCAAAAGTATATCTTTTTTTTTTAACGGGTTTGCGCCAAATAAAAACTATCTCCATTAGAAACAAGACTATTGTAGGCCAGAGAAAAATGTCGGTGTATCTGAAAACGACCGCGAAACTTCGTCCATTATAACCAAAACCTAAAAAATTAAACTATACTTTGTAGGTCACCAGTTGCATTTACTCTTGTTCCGTTAATTATGTGCAATTAAATAATTTCAGTACATTTAGTCACCTTGTGTGAAGGTAATTCTGTGAACTTTAAGTATCATGGGTAAAACTTCATATTCTGGGCAATACCATTTTTTTCGGATGAAAAACTTGGTTCTAGTATTCCATATAAGATAAGATACTTTGAGACCCATATAGACAACTTTGCAAGTACAACTACAAGGTTTATGACTATTACCCAACGCCCGCCAAACCATGAAAAGTGGACAAAACCACATGGTTCATAAGCGTTGCACTGGCATACTCCAATATTGGATCCTTCTTATCTAGGCTGGAAGGCCCCTAGCTGCTTGTCACTCCATGATAAATTATTGTGAGAATATCTATTACCTAACGTTGTAGACAGCGAAGGCAATAGTGGCAGCGAGAAACAGGTTGGACCATGTAGGTGCGGGGAATTATGGCGTTCTGTGGGAGATCCGGGACTTTGTGGCGGGTGTGGGAGGATGTTCCTGTAATGTTTGTATATATATTTTATTTCTTTCCTTTTCTTCAACCTCTTTCACATAGAATGATTGATGAAATCAAAAGATTATTTTTATGCTACGGATGCTCTATATAAGTTACTCAGGAATTTGCTTAATCTTATATATAAATTACGCGATACGTTTTTTATAATACCCTAACTCTTAAACCTAAATTTAAGAAACAAAAGCTACATAGCGACACACAAAGACTATTATCTAAATGAGGTAAAGGTATAATAATTTATGGCAGATAGCAGAACTAACAGATATAATATATGAAACAAAAACTTTAAAGTCTCTAATACTACCAGTGGAGGTTAAACAGGACTGGAAAATCTTCGGCCTGCCGTGGCAGCGACGTTTTTTTTGTTGCCAGCGTATGCAAGTTTGATTGTTTCATATTATTTGTACGGACACAAATTTTTTTATCTTGAATGATGTAGTGATTAATCTTTTGATTGAGGAATAAATCTTGATAAAAAACGCTATCAACTATACGTAATGAGATTATATTAGTTTTATGCCAACTCCGAAACCAGCATCAGAATTATTGCCCACATATCACCGGATATAGTTAACGCTGGGAGTTTTCAATTAATAATACAACTATACAGATATTAGATTACATATTTTACGGTAAGTTTGTAATCAGAAAAACTATCACCATTTGACAAAGAACAAATGTTATTCAATGTAATTAAATTTAAGGATTTATCTCGAGGATAAACACAAACACCTAAAAAGGACCTTTTTCAAATCTACCCTTTTCACCGATAGAGTAACGGGTTTTCATTCAATCATACACAATATGCAACATATTATAGTACATTTACGATAAAGTTTGAATCAGAAAAAATACTATTACATTTTGCCACGAACAAATGTATATTTTCATGTAATTATAATTCCAAGTATTTGTATAATGGTGACAAAATATACCCTTAAATCAAAACCCCTCTGAACCATTATACCCCTTTTCAACCCTTCGTCTGCTGACACACTATACCCTTTTCCAACCTCTCGTCTAAAAGGTAGATAAAGGGTAGTGAAGGGTATAATCGCAGCATCTACCCTTCAGCAGGGACAATTAGGGTATAAAAAGGGTAGTGCTGGGGTAATGTAACAATTATACCCTTAATCATGTACCCCTCATTTCTAAGAGTGTTGCCCGCGCTGGTAGCGGCGGGGCGTCGGGGCAGGACTCCTCGCCATGGATTGAGGCAATTACCTCTGGCACCGCCGTGCCAGGGTCAGGTTCCAGGGCGCAATCCAGATACAGGTAGGCGGTTCGAGAACGGCAAGCCGCAGGGCGAGGTTCCTAAGCCCCACCCTTTGCAAACTACTGAGGAGCAGCGGTCGGCCTGCCGTTCCGGGAGGGCAACGGCACGTCTCAGCTACGCCGGACGACTTGGTCCTGTCGTTTCACTGCCGGGGTGACGGGTGTCTCGACCCAGCAAGCCTTGACGCTGTCAGTTGCAAAGGGCGCGAGCTGGTCTCAAGATATCGGCTGAGAAGTCCAAGGCCATGGT
This sequence comes from Chionoecetes opilio, assembly GCA_016584305.1. Taxonomy (NCBI): domain Eukaryota; kingdom Metazoa; phylum Arthropoda; class Malacostraca; order Decapoda; family Majidae; genus Chionoecetes; species Chionoecetes opilio. The sequence goes on along the minus strand of JACEEZ010018404.1, from coordinate 258,764 downwards.
GTTCAAGGCCGCTGCCCCCCTGGTCTGTCCTCTACAGATACAGGGCATCAGGCTGGCTTGGACCCACGCCTTCCAGTACCTCGGAATGTGGCTTGACCGGGGCCTCCACTTCACTACTCAGGTCACGTATCTGAGGGAGAGGGCTGAGACCAGGCTCAATGTCATGAGGGCCATGACGAGGACACACGCTTGGGCCACGTCATCAGTGCTGCGCCTCTTCTACGTGCACACTGTGCGCGCCCTTGTAGACTACAGCGCGCCCGTGCTTGTCTCGTTATCGCTCACTCAGCAGAGGAAGTTAGAGGTCCTTCAGAACCGAGCTGTGAGGACTCTGCTGGGGGCACCGCGCTGGGCAAACACCCGCGTCATGCAGGCGGAGGCACGGTTGGTGCCCCTAGCCACTAGGTTTCGACAGATCGTGGCCTGTCGGGTGGCCAAGATCCTCTGCCAGGCAAGAGAGTCTGTCGCGCGGGACAGGCTGTGCAGGGTCTTGCCACAGGAGCAGCGTGACCTATCGCCGGGCAACACCTGGCTGCAGAGGGTGGCAGACGCCGCCATCCACCTCCTCCCCGGCCACACCCACCTGCTGCTGGACTGACCTGACCGCCCCGCTGTCAACTACGTCGCTCCGCCAAAGTGGCAGCCCTCTGCCGCCCAGGTGATTATCGCCACACTGCCGGCCGCGAAGGCGTTGTGCACGCGGGAGGAGCTGAGGCAGCACGCCCTGCAGGCGGTGGCGCACGCCAATGTTCCCAGCAGCGTCGCCCTGCAGGCGGTGGCGCACGCCAATGTTCCCAGCAGCGTCGTGGTCGCTATCTACTACACCGACGGCTCCGTTGACCCTGAGAGAGGCCTGACAGGTGCTGCGGTGGTTACGGGCGGTGAGGTGCTGTCCTGGAGGACACCCGACCATTGCTCCACCCTGCAGACGGAGCTGGTGGCGATAGAGCGCGCCCTACAGCACGCCCTGGGCCGACAGGAGGAGGTTGTGGTGATTCAAACCGACTCCATGTCTGCCCTGCAGGTCCTACGGCAGCCCCGCACACCAATGGACAACGTGCAGCTCACCACCGCCATCCTGGGCCACATCCAGGGCCTCGCCGCGCAGGGGCGCCGCGTAAGGTTCAACTGGGTGCCCAGCCACATAGGCGTCCGTGCCAACGAGGCGGCCGATGAGGCGGCCCGGGAGGCCACCAGACATCCAGCGGTGGCCTTGACTGTCTTACCCAGCATCCAAGGGGCCAAGGTACTGGCCAGACGCGCTGCCGTCTGTGCCGCAGAGCAACAGTATCGCCAGCTGGTGCAGGCATCGAGGCAGGCAGCCTGGCACAAACAAGCAACGAACAACAACGAGCCGTTACGCCCCACCCAGCAGCTGTCCCGAGCCGAGGAGGTCGTTCTACACAGACTTCGGCTTGGCTACGTAACTTTGGAGGAGCTGAGGGACGGGTTTGAGGAGCGGCCGTGTGAGCACTGTCCTCATATGACCCTCCATCCCCTGACACACTACCTGCTTTCCTGTCCCGCTACAGAGCGGCTCAGACAGTGCGTCGGCCCGGGAAGCGCGGCCGCCCTCCTATGGCAGTTTCAGAAAAATCTGCACCTGCTGCTGGAGGTGGCGCGTGCCGCCCCACCCCCCCGATGAACACCAAGGAGCGGGAGTGACCTCACGCCCCGCCCACCTGTGACCTGACTGTGGTTGCGGCTACAGCGGCGGGCTGATGCCCGCTCATTTATTACTGGTTTTATGTGTATGTATGTGTATGTGTATGTATGTGCATATGTATATGTATATGTATATATATTATGTAATAGATGTAAATAAATAAATAAGTAAAAATAAAAAAAACTATCAGGCATAAACCAATGTCAGAGGATGTAAGAGTTATAAAAGGATAAAAACAACAAGATTCTCTTAATTCCTATAAATAAAAACTTTGCAGAGCAATACGTAATAGTATTCGTCAACATCTCTAAATACTTATTATTTTTTAACACATAACAAGCAGCAGTTTCCATCATAGATGAAGTAGTGTGTATATATCCATGTGGAAGCAATTACTGCAGGGGCCAGATTTCGATTATCCATTCATAGGTTATTTACGTAACAAAGTACCACCACCATCAAACCCCCACAACACTGTATAGTACATATAGTACATAGTACAGTATAATATATATGCACTGTATAGTACATAGCTGCATCATTGCAGTGATGATAATTTAAATTAGGTAGCACAAAAAGTTGTTTATTATTTTTGCACTTTATCTCCTTTGTATATTTTGCCTATTACTGTGTTTGGTTATCATCAAGTCTATACATGCAGTATATACATTAATGTCCCTATTGTATACTTTCGAGCGTTTTCTAGTTATTATTAGTATTTACTGTTGAACCATGTTATTGTCCAAGTATGCCAACAATATAGTTGCGTACATGAGTTGTCTGGGACTAGGTGTTTACCCCGCTGGCTAGCGGGCGTGGCGTCGCCACTCTGTGTTGTGTGTGGGATGGAGGTGGACTAGTTGTGTTACTGGGAGGATATACAGGTATTTGTTGTTCATATGTTATAGTTTGTAGTGTTTCTGGTGCATTTCTGATACATGTTAAAAAGGAGAACTGTTATATATGAGCGGCAGTGCAGGATATTGTTATCTTGGCAGAGTTGAAAGGCACAAACGTCACAGTGGACTTGACCCTAACCGGCTGTGGTTCTGATGGGCATTTATTCCACACTAAAACCCGGAGCATTACAATGTGAGTGACCATTCTGGATTCATGTATATGTCTAGGGACTTATGTACAATGTGTTACTGTGATACAAGTGATATTGTATACCTTACGATGTGTCGGCGGGCGTGATGTATTTTTTTTTTATATGAATTATTTCAAGTTTTTGAAGTTTTGTGTTACCTTCTCAGTTTGAAATAAATGATTACGACAGCCCTCAAGTTTTAGTGTGAAACAAATACCACCTTATAACCAATGAGCTGACTTTGATAATTACTGGGGCACGATAACACAGCTATAAGACCAAAGGCAGTGGATGAAGGAGGACAACATTAATCATAAGAGCTGCATATTTAACAATGAACGTGAATTACTGAGTTGAGTAGTCGCAAGTGAGGACAAGGACGAAGAAGAGAAGAAAGGATGATGATAGAAGAAGGTAACGATCTAGAGTATGAAGAGCACACGCCAAGAGAAGAGCAGTGGTGGGGATGTAGAAGGGGATAACGACGATAAGGCATAGCGACAGAAGCAGTAAAAGCTCAACACCGTTAAACATAAATTATTCGTAAATATTCGTAAACACTTGGGGCCGAACGCAGGGAACAACGAATACAATGGAGGGTCAGAAAAACAGGCGGAGGAGAAGAAGGAACTAAAGATTAAATAGAAAAAGAAAGTTAATATGACGACATAAAGAAATGAAGATAAATGAGAAGAGGCTTTGAGTGATAAAAAGGAGAAAAAGAAAAAAAACATTGAGGTAAAATAAGTTGGAAGAGAAAAAGGATTCAGAGGAAAAAGTTATATGACGATAAAACGGAAGAGATGCATACATGAAGAGCAAAAGTAAAAATAACGAAATGAACGAAGAGTAGGATAAAGGACAGACTGGGAGAGAGTGAGAAGGATAGGAGGAAAAAGGTAATAGGAGGCAATGGAGAGGGAAAAAGTAGGAGGAGCAGGATAAGATTTTCATCCTATCTAGACACTTTGCAAGTACCAACTACAAGGTTATTGACTCTACAAAGCGCCGTCACGTCAGCACGAACTAGGCGGACTCAAACCGTTGACCGAATGCACAGGGACGCTGCACATTGCGAACTCACGTCTCTACCAACCTTGCCACCCTGACGGGCAGGAGGAGCAGGAAAAATGGATGAGTAATGGATATATTGTATGGAGTAATGGATGGAGAGAATATAGGGTGAATTCTAGTCGAGTTTGAGGGTATCAGCAAATATTTTTCTTCAAGCTGAATTATCCATAAGTCAGAAGGTAGGAGGTGAAAGAAGAATGAGACGAAGAGGAAGAGGAGGAAGATGAGTGGTTTCGGAAAGAGTAAACAGAGAGATGGGCGTAAAGTATGCAAGATCAAAACGTATGGAGGGAAGAACAAGGGGGAGAGGAATACAAATGGAAAGAAAGAAAAAAAAAGATGAAGGAAATAAAGGAGAACGATATACATTTCTTGTTTTCCCATTCTGGCTTCCAAGAAAGTCTCCTTAAATATTTAATGACGCGGCACCTTTGGAATAATTACGAGAGAGAGAGAGAGAGAGAGAGAGAGAGAGAGAGAGAGAGAGAGAGAGAGAGAGAGAGAGAGAGAGAGAGAGAGAGAGAGAGAGAGAGAGAGAGAGAGAGAGAGAGAGAGAGAGAGAGAGAGAGAGAAGATGAGAGAGAGAGAGAGA